>QNGE01008489.1:0-16712 GCA_008508345.1 Paragonimus westermani | reverse complement strand
GAGGGCAGACAGTGTGTGAGGACTTTCTTATATGGTATAAGAAGTGATCCGCAAAATTAGATACCGGAATAACCATATGTGTTGTTTGGTCAACCAAGTAGAAGATGAAAGCTATAGTTTGAAGTTGTCATCGATCAATCTTTGATCTGATGGCTGTCTGACAACTCAATTGGTTACACGTTCGTCTTCTGGGTTTGTACTCCGGTCGTTATAGAATTTTCAATAAAAGAATTGCCATAGGCAACTTTATGTGTAAGTGCATTAGAGCTCATGGAGACTTTTTCAAATACAAACCAACTAGGAATTAACAAGGATTTAATTTAAATAAAACTGCATTTCTAAATCACAGAGATTCAGTAAGGATCAAATGATGACTTTGAAGATCCAAGTAACATTGTAAAAATTGTTCAGGAGTTATTTGAACTATCATTTAGAATGCGTTATTCACTAGTCACGGATTTGTTAAGCCAATTTGTTATCCATTAGGCCACCATGTTTTACACCAGCTGATGTCGATATTCGCCGAACCCTTCCTGATGCAGTAACATATCGATCAGAGAATCCCGCCGAGGTATTGGGCTGGTTTTTGTAGAAGGTATGTTTGGCAACGCTGTGCGCACCATGTTTTCACTTTGTTAAAGGCTTACTGTCGACATCTTCCTATTCAGCCAGTAAACCTGCTCACTTCTTACTTGAAATTTTATTTTTGTGGAGGAGGATGAAAACATTGAGTTATTAATCCAAGTAATCTTTCAAGAAGCCATTACTAGTAGTCGGTCAGTAGTCAAAAACATTTTGCCTACCAATTATTAGACCTATACAAAGTGTTAAACCTCAAAATCTTGCTCAAGTCCGAATTGAAAAAGCGACGTTCTTCGACCCTCTCAGATGTATAGACAAACCTAAAGATACCTACCTCCAATGGAATACACATCAGAGTGAAATATAAATTCATATACCTGCGCCTGTCATTAGTGCATATCTTTGCCACCGCCGGGATTTGAACTCCGGCCACGCTTTTCATGAGGTAGCTGTGTTGACCACGGCGTCGTTAACCTCAAATTAAACACGACCGAATAGTCAAATCTGGACGGTCAGCCCCTCTCGCTTATAAGCAGTGATAAATGATCGAGCAACCTGATCACTGCTCACAATCGAGAGGGGTTGACCATTCACATTTGATAATTCAATCAGGCCTAATTTAAGGTGAATGGCGCAGTGGTCAGCACGATTGCCTTATGATTGGAATGGCCAGAGTTCAAATCCCGGCCGTGGCAAAGATATGCACTACTGAAGAGCTCTCATGAGAGCAAGACTCGAGTCTAGTGCTCCTTTTCGAAAGAGGCTGGCTGGAAAGTCTACTTGAATGCAAAGGCTGCGATCTAATATGAGTGATATTCAACTTAAAAGTAAGCCAAAACCCCGACTACTCATCAGTAATCTAAAATATCGCCTAGCAGGTATAATGAGTCCAGTGATTTCGACATGTCTCGTAAGTCCTAATCTCGGGGTTTTGGACTGGAGTTAACAGGACAGTTACCGTGTCTCTAACAACCTGTTCATTGCTCACAAACGAGAGTGTTTGAGCGTTCATATTTGATATTTGCATTATTCATTGCTAAGCGCAAAAGTCTATATAGCTGCAAATGTTCCGTCATCTGCAATATGATGATAGCTGAAGTACAACTGACGTACTGTTCGGTTAAAGACGAAATATTACAAGCTCAATTGAGATACATAAAATCCAACTTTTTGTACAGGAGAGCAATTTATCGGAGAAATCTTCGCACACTAAAAGCGTTTGGTACCAGTATTGTCTATCATTGAAACCCAGGGCTGTTTTTTCCTGGTTGATGTACATTTGATGTATGCATTTGGTACACTCTGGTGAAATAGACAAACTGGCGCAACATTTTAACTGGTCCTATACTGCGGTATTTCTGCAATTATGTAACATGCGATACGAAGGAGTATTTGTACCCACATGTGCTCACATTGTCACGATGAGCATGCGTACAGACTTGTTTGCGAGCTGTTGGGCTGATGTAAAACTTACGGCGCCCCACTTATTTGTGTCTCGTATTCCATAGTACTGACACATCACCGGTTTGAAACCAGTTACATAAATTATGTCTTTATGGCCACCGTTCTTATTTTTGTCATATCTTTGGTGAAATATGTCACCTGACAGAGGCAGAATTTTGAAAACGAAGGAAAAATACCTAATTCCACGACGACGGAAAAAATGGGGAACAGGTGTGACTAACATCAGAATTGTCGACATCTAAAATGTAGGCATGTTGCAGCCGGTGCACCGGCAACACTTAGTGAATGATGAGGGTAAGTAATTTCAAAACTTTCTCAGAGGTACGCTAGGCTTAACTCCTTAGCGTATCCCAAGACGTTCTCCTGGTTTTGTCCTTCATAAAACGGCAGATTTTTGCTTCCAATCTGCTTCTACAAGGCGAAAAGAAACGACTCGGAAACTAATTTCTTGGCCACATATTTCTCATTTTCTAAAATCTTAATACAACAAGCACAAAATGAATAGAACCATTGTATCTGATAGTCTACACTCTTTGGACATCACCTGTTTCTGGCACTTTCTCCACCTCCATTTTTGTGGTACCTTGTCTCAGTAACCTGGATGGACTGCAGGAGAGATTGTGCATGTAGTCAAGGCAGTGTTGTACTTTCAGACGATACACGGTTTAAATGCTTTAGGAAACAAATTTCACATGGGTATCGGCATCTGGCAATTCAATACTGATGAATTTTCGTTACGTAACACAGATTTTTCTTCGTGGTGTATACCTCAGCGCAGCGAGCATTTTTTTGTGTTGTCCGGTGGTATCCGTAACGAATGAATGTTAAAGTGTTTTTAAATGAATTGGCGCACGCAAATGTTGCGGTTGAGCGTCAACAACGCACAACTGTAGAATGAATCTGCTTCTTGACATAATTCGGTCCGTAGCATAACGCATTGCTTATATAGAGCAGAACAGCCAAACTGATAGATAATGAAATTGGACATCTTTAGACAAAGTTACTTTACGAGACAGCATTTATCCGCGCATTTATCTATCATCAACCAAAATCAGTTTAGCATTAAAATAATGAACGTTAGATGTGAATAGGTGCAGGGTACGTCATAAAGCGTACATTTATCAACCCCTAGAGTTTGGGAGTGTTCAGTAACTGACGCTGTCTTAGGTGAATTGGTGTGGTAAGCTTGTAACTGGAGCCTCAGGTACGAAGTGTATAAGGGCATACTTGTCAGATAAGCAGGGGCTACTGGAGTAATTTATCAAAAACGGCCTGCTAAAATCAATTTGTGAACGGCGAAGGATGAAGGGTTTGACCTACTATATCATACTTTTATGAAGGTCTGTTACAACTGATGGGTTTGCAGTGTTAACAGCTGGTATATACAGAATGTAAAACAGCGTTCCAAGCAAAACTCGTAAACTTCACGTGGTGTAAACGGTTTGAGTGGCTACCATTTCATAAATGTCAAACACAAAATTTTGTAATTTTGTTTTAACAAACACCATCAAAAAATTTAATTTCGCCGTGCCACAATGCAGCTTGCCACTTGTTTTAGCTCACAAACCAGAAAAAATCGGAGTGAGTTTTGAAATGCTAAATGTTCTTCTGATCCATGAAGACTATGTTATACTAAGCCACAAGTCCCAGAGACAGTGCTGGCGAATAAGCAGTCAATTCATCCTTTGGCTGACTTAGTTGAACACAGGTGGTGTGGTCAAGTACAATATTCGTACTTCCAGTTTGCACTGGTTATAATATTCACTTGTTATATTCAATCTTGTTAAACATGGAAACAAAATCGGGTGATCAATTATGGCCTTGCTCATACTCATGAGTTATGGAAAGGTTGGAAAGTGTTCCATTCTTGAGGATATGTGAACAGTGTTTATCTCAAACCAGTGCGGAACATTTTTCACTCACAAATGCATGCGCTGTCGTGAATCGAATAAAAATAAACTCGTTTCCATTTCACACAGGTGTACACCCCACAGAACGATAAACTGTTATTCTCCATTTATCCTTCGTCCTAATTAGAACACGCTTCACCTGATAGCGGCTTTGCAGACAATCTGCTCGCGTTCCTCCTCGGTTCAGAACAGATGGAGGAGCCAGACCAGCACGCAGAATCAAAAACCGACAAAGATAACAGTAGCATTCCATCATCCGTTGACGCTGAGCTAAACACCACCGTTCTTCGGCTTTCACAAAAATGCAGTTTGGATAACAAGATGGCTTGTGAGGAATGGAAACGGGTACAAATTGTGGAGCAACATGTGTTCACCTCATTCGTGATAATTTATGTGATCGCGCACGCAGTGTTCATCTTCTGGCTTTATTTTGATGTGAGTTCTGTACAGTTAAATGTGAGAAGCTGATCTAATCTGATTAGTTATGATGCATTATTGACCGAAACCGTTTGCGAAAAAACTTTCACTGCACTACTACGCATCTCGTACGGTACCGTTTCAGGCCAGCAGAAGAAGGCGAGAAATGAGACAGAAGGACAAAGAATACCGAGTGAGTCCCGTCATCTCATATTTGTTAGCAAATAACTTGAACCCAGAATTCATCACAGCTGTGTTGCGTTCATTACGACCTTCCGGTCAGTAGGTCAAACAATAGGGGCTAAATTCAAATTTCACCCCTGTCTGTGTGTGCCACTAGTTTAACTCATTCTACGTTTACTACTGGACACGATCGACTCATTATATCCATAACTCAAACTGGGAGGTTGATCAAATACCTTTAGTAGGACAAATGTTGCCCAGACTGAAAAGTACAATGGATTGGCTCTAAGTAAAATGTTTGCCTTAAAAAGTCCGGGGCTTAATCTAAATATTATAACAACATGTTGGTTAACAGGGGTTAGCGAGCCACCTCAAGGATATGAGTCATCAGCAAATCTTAACACCGGTGACGTTTGTATTTGCGACATCCCTCCGACGAAAGCCGGCTAAAATCTAAGTGAATGGGAAAGTTGGAGTCAGATTTGGGTGGCTTTTGGCTTTCAACAACGTCTCTCCTCGACTATCAGTTATTAACCAAATTCATAATTGGATGATTCTGGAAATGAAGTCACCAGGTTTTGAGCGAACAGATCACACGTCAACTGGTAACTACTCATCACGTCGTATCCAATCCGTGAAATTGTCTGAATAATCGTTACTATACTGAACTATATCAATGAGCATGGCTAGCTTTGCCATAATAACCACTCTTCGTTACTGTCATAGCAAGTATTTCTCTATATGTCACAGCACACATTTTGTCTCGTGAGATTTGAAATTAATTTTGACTTTCCGTGCTAAGCAATTTTTGATCGATCAAATCGATTTTTTGAAAAAAACAACGTGATTCATTAAAAATGCCATCGTGTCAATTTTTTAACTAAAGAACTGTAACCGTGAAATTGTATATGCATGGCTTGAATTAGCTACAATTCTAAACGGGAATGTGCCGTTTCTCGATTAATGTGACTGTTTTATCTTCACCAATTTGACGGTTGTTTTTATTTCATTTTGATGCAAATCTATGCCAGTTCGATTGCTCCTGCAATATAGACGGCATGCTATGCGACTGTTTCCAAGTCTGTTGGCGACATAAATTTTTAACAAAAATTACTTTTTCGTTTCTACTTTTCGAAGTTTTGGCTCAATGACCTATTAACTTCACATTAAGAATGACCGACTGCGCCTCTCCGGACCTATAAACCTAATGTTGTCTGAATAGTGTTTCTGCTACTGTGTCATTTAGAAAGCAGAACAGACGCAGATGTTGTGTTCTCACAACTCAGTGACCTCGTGATCAGAAACATTCCACTTAGTTTGAAACCACGAATTTGACTTGGTCAAATAAGCAGTGCAAAGGTTCATATTTAAATTTTGAAGTGCCTTAAGGTTTCATATTATATACTAACCAACTTTGTTCGCATTAATGGATACAGCTGAAAGAATGAGATAACTTGGGCCTAACACTACGGAAGATTGAGTGTACGTACCTTGTCCTTCAGCTTTTTCAGTCACTGTGTTAATCAGTGCAGAGTTTATGTGCATTTTAATTCGATTTGTTGTAAATGAAAGACCACCCTCCAATAATGTTACAGGAAAGCAATACAGTCAATTACTACTGTCCAGACCGGACTGTACAGTCTAGGCACCATCATTCTGAGTCAAACAAGTTTGGTCCATACTTACGTAAACTCATAAATTGTACGACAGAATTAATGTACCATCATTTTCAATCAGAACCCCATATGGGCGATACACCGGGAGAACATTCCACCGGAAATGGCCAAGAGAGCCAATTATTTACACTTCATTTTAATTACTGTATCAACAAAATCTTTAGTTTTCGTTAACAGACGAAATGAACCAACAGAGGACCGCTCATAGTAACATTTGTTAACCATTACTCGGTACCAATAATTTGTGTGGATACCAGATGGAACCCCGCAAATTCTACACCCACTTTGCTGAACTTTCGTGACAGATGACGGTTAATTTACGATCGTTTAACTTGAGGATATTTCAAGCTGTCACGGGCAGTTTGGTCTGACTTCGAAATTTCTCCTGGCAGAAAATTATCACCCGACATTACTGTCAGATTTGGATTTAAACCGGTTGAATAGACTGTTATCATATCCAGCAATTCGGAAGCTAAAACTAAGCTGTCAAACAATGTGATTGGCGTTTGGTAATTGCTAGCAGAATGGTTCACGTTTTACTAACGGTAGGTGACATTCATTGCTTTGGTGTAACTGTGATTTGTATGCTGGCAAGAGCCCAGTAAGAATCATAGGTTCAGAACCGGTTCTCGATAACCGTACATCAAATGGTTCGTGCTGTGACTGGACAGTAGTCTTGAAAGTGAGAAAAATCAAACCGTAAGAATGAAGCTGGCAAACTGTGAGCAGGTTGATAATTAGAAAATTCTAGTTCTTCGCTCTGGTTTTGTTGTATTGCTGTGCTGCATATCCTGTAATTGAAACAGAGAACAGCACGTTCAGCCGGAACATTGAATGTTTCAGGTGATCTACTCGGATTAATACTTTCAAAAAACAGTCTACAAGAAATAAATGTAAACATTTTGATGGAGGTGAATTCACCCTAGATCATTCACGAAGTTTTAAAAAAATACGCTTACACATGTAGAAATTGGACATTTTCCAACGCTTAATATGGGATTTATTGCAATAAAAAAGCGTTTGCTTATGAAATCTTCGGGAAGTCGTTGGAGTTAGACGTTTTCCTACAGTTTCCACATACTGTATACAGACGTTGGCTTTAATAAATGAACTTCTGGTGCTTTTAACACAACGTCAAGACAGTGGTTGCCGTGTTTGTTAGCACCATTTAGATTCAGCCGTTCATGATTATAACAACGATATGCCAGGTGTTTATTTTTATAGCGGACGTCTGAAGAGATTTGACTAAACACACTTTCCACGAATAACTGACATGCGTTACGGCAAACCATTACTTTAAGTGCGTGCGGTACGAGTCAGCAACCACGTGGATTTTTGCTTGCAAACCTTGGTTGTAAATCCCCGACAACATAATACAGACGCAATCCTATGTTGTTTCAAGGTTCCTTTTTCTGAAGGATTACGCAGCGTCCATACTTTCTTGAGTTTAAGAAACTTTATCACGTTTCTAATTCATATACTGCAGCCAGTAAGGTGAGTGTGTTCAATCACAGTAACCGTGTTTCCTGGTCAATAAATCGTCTACCTAAATGAAACCATGCACCCAGAATGTATATGCTATCTAAATGTGCAGGCCTCGGTCTATCGCATTGAACCGGTAGACGCGGTGTTGTGAAAGATGAAGGTTTACGCTAAATGTCTTGAAAAGTACAGTAGAAACACTGAAATGTGTAACTGTGAGCTGATTCTTCACGTGACAAACTTTAATAATTTCGATTTTTATATTTGGTTCTTACATATTTCACTGTTTGCATTTCGTTCTTTCTCATCCCCATCCTCGGTGATATCATTTGTATTTCATTGTGTTATTATTTATGTGTAAACGTTCTCGACACAAACCGGTTTCATCGCGCTAAACCCACATATATCTGAACACACATTTGCTATACGCGTTACTTGGCCCCATGATGCACGATCGTTTACTTTGTTTCCATGTATGCCTGTTTAAACTTTCTTTTGTACACTTTCTATTTTTTTTCAAAAACCCAACTCATCCCCATTTGCTTCTGTACGTATGACTGTTTTCAATCGTTTTCCCGTCGGCTTGAAAGAATTTTCTCCGTCGTCGTCAACAATGGCAGCAGCAGTCCCTACCACAATGAGATTTGCATGCTACTCAGCGGTGTTCGTTGCATTTTTAAGCGTGCAAAGTTGTTCGATTTGTTCAAATATGACAGATCGGCGTTCACAATCAAGAGAGTTTTGGTATTGATATGTTCGCCGAGCTACGAACAACACCACCACTGTTCCCAACCATCAGAAGTCAACACAGTGCATAAAGGAGCGTCTATGAACGTCAGTGCATCCACCCACAAAGTTTAATTAGACGTTCATTCATGAAGAAACGCAGAAATACAGAGACAAACAGAGAGAAGAAGCAAACAACGATAGCGCACGCAAGTGATCGGTATTGACAGAAAGTCTATAGCTGAACACTGCACACTTTGCGTTTTGCATGTGGCGCTTCTTTCACTTGTTGTTCACTTCTTCATTCCAACTGCTGCTCCCCAAGCAGTCTATCCACAAGATCGAGGCAAACAAAACTGGAGCGTGTCCACACTGTTCACTCCTTACTAAGAATATTTAACGTTCAAAGGTGTACCTGAATTTGGAAACTTGTATCGTTATCGTTGAATTTGTAGGCAACAAGAGCGTTCATTAGATGGTTCGTTTTTGATGGTCGCTACATGTTTGTTGGCATGATGTTCCTCATAACAGATGTGAAATATACATTTTTGTTTCCTTCAAAGCAGAGAATTGCCACACCAGATGAATATTTGTATGATATTACTTCCGCAAACCAAATGTTTTGTTTTGGTATCGATACGTTTGCCGAGCTTGGCATTTAAGTCGCAAACGTTTCATCACCAAGCCAGGTGACATCACCAGTGCGTGTTAGATTACAGTGAGGGTCAAAAGGTGCTTTCCGTATCTACTTATTAAACCTAAATTACCGAACGAATGATAAATTCAGGAAACCTAGTGCAATTATTTTTGCCTGGCATCCATAAGATACAATGTTTAGAGCCTAACATGCAAACAGATAGTCTTAGATCAAAATGACTTCGGGGCCTAAATGTTTAACACAAGTCACTCAAAGAATAGGGCGACGCTATAAGTGGTCGGATTACAGATGATTTAGGAACCCGATTTTCTCTATTAAGAACCGTTGTTTTGAAGTGTGCCATCAGGGGGAAATGATAAAATTGGATATATCCTAAAGAGCTGACAACTTTGTCCTCCAGGAAAATAGTACAAGCATGATTCAGTGGATTCTTATGAGTGGAAGCTTGCGAGGTGAACCCCCGCTCTGACGTTGCTATTTTACAAGTTTAATATATCAACTCTCCAATATGCGATTATTTTTCTAATATCTGTGATAATTTTCTATCACCGTGGTTTGTAAGCGAGCAATTTTGTATTTGCTACATGCATCTAGTCTGTCTCACACAGGATGCCGATCGAATTATTCATATTTATACGTATACGAAGTTTACTTCTAAAGTTTGCTTTCCTTGAACTGGCTTACTTCCCAACTATATCCCGGACGCCTGGAGTGTACCAACTATTAACGACATGACTCCACCATTTTGAATAGTTGTTAGCAGGTACTTCTCCGCTTCACTATGTGTGGAGAATTCGAAATGATTCAATCTGTCGAACTCAAATGACGAATGGACTGCTTTCCATGACAGGTTAGAACTTACTCGATGGAATTCACAGGGTAAGCATTCGCATACTCTCACACTCAGTTGAGTTTGTCGACTTTGGGTTCAGTGTTCACGTTTGAATTCAACCGGATAACAATGAGAAGCCCGATTATGTTGCTTCCTACTGGATTACTGGCGACTTCCTCTACTAAGACAGCGCTGTGCAAGCTGGTGACATGAACTCAAAACTCGGTCATCGTGGTACACACAAGATGTGATAGTATGGTACGTTCAGAGTTCATAAATCACTCACAACCACTGTTGTCAGACACGGATCGTGGACCGAAAACAGAAGACCACCTAGTTCACGTCGGCCGTACGGGTGTAATTAAATTTTTCTGTTGTCTTGGTTTCACTTTGGTGGTTTTTATATAGTTGCACCCTAATAAACTTAAGTTAATTATCGACATTCGGGCGAATACTTGTGGGGATTGTTCTCTAAACATTAATGTTATCAGCATCAGGTCAGGTAAAAAAAACCATTAAGTACACTAGAACAGATCGCATTGACGCGAAAATTAGTAAATTGATATTTCAGAAGAACCGCTCAGATTCCTTGTTACTTGATCCAAAACACGTATAAATCTGACAAACACTCATAAACTGGATGTGACGAAGGTCGGTAACGATTCAGTTTAGAGTTAAAGGGCTTGCATAAAAAACGTACACACAACTTGTTAGATTGTGTGTGAAAAAAAGAGTGTGAAAAAACTACTCGTTTCATTTCGCTGTGCAAACTAACATTTTAAAAGCCAATCTGTTCGTCTAAGAAAAGTTGGTAAATTTTTATTCCTAACCTGCACTACCATCAGTCTACACAGTGAGCGACCATTTGTGCTACCTGATAGTCCAGCGTTATTAGTTTACATAGCGACATGTTTCCTGTGATAATTACTGATTACGTCGACGGTCAACAGGGCCATTTTAGTAGCAATTATTACAACACTACTTTAGTTGTCTTCAGTAGTTTATATTAATAAACGGTGGAACTGGCTACATCAAAATTTAAAAAATAAACATCGGTAAACTTAAGAGCATATTATTTTTATTCTTGGCCGTAGTAACTAACTGGCGAACACTATTCAAATTAAGGTCGTATGATAAATTACTTTCAAATCACTAGCCATCACATACATACATATGAAATAGTAAAACGCGAACCATTGTGGTTTTGATCTGTGCCCAATTATTCTCCCGAGTACTGTGCTAATCAACAGTTTTTATGAGGGGAATATCAGGAAAGGTATTTCAGGTTTTGTCACCCTGTCCACTAACTTTGCAACAATATTTTAAAGATTGGTGATATGTATCTTTTAGGTGTTTGACAATAACGTAGACACTCCTGAGGTTTCACCTTTGACTGAGTTTCAAACCACCGTTGTATTATTTTACGTTAAAAAGTGGTCTAAATTACGGCAATTAAGACCACATCACACGTTTCAACACCGTACTGTTATTAGCCTCTTAGGTTGTTTACATTATTCTATCAGTACATTAGAAGAAACTGATTTTATAGTCGATGTTGTCACGGAAAATTTGTCTTCTTCGACTTAATACCTTGGCGTGTTTGCTTACAAAGACGCATATTATTTTGAACATATACGGCCTGCTACATTCTATCGTTGCTTCTGTTGGTGACATCACTGGTAGATGACCTCAACCGTAGATTACAGACTTAGATACAACACACTAAAATCTACAGTCGAATAGCCGCCATCGGAGTCATTCAAGATATAATTAGCTATCTAATACTACAGCTGGTTTTTGTGGTTCGCTGCATATTTATCCGATGTTGGAACCCAGCAAAACAGAGTTTACGTTGCTTCACAGTGGTCAACTAATTACGTGTTCTCTCCATTAATTGATCACCTTTTCTACACAAATCCATTGAGAATTAGATACGGAAGAATAATTCCAAAATCTTTGACTATATGGTTAAACCACAAGTCACAAAAAACCTAAAAACTTCCGCTAGCATGCAAGGACGACCAGATTGGGTTCTTGGGTCCATTCAATGCCTAGTTCTTCCATAGGCGCACCAGCCCGATTGCAGCTAAACTTGACAATCACGACCTGTCTAGTCACGCGGATCGCCTAAACTGGCTTGCTTCTTTACTGGGATGAGCAACAAGGGAAGAAGCAACCTATATTATATGTCAATATCATGATTTCCTTGGGAACTCATTGATCTGATAAATACGTCCAGTGATTAAGGATGATTCTTATAGTTCTGTGCCTTTTACACACACCCTTAACAAAATAGGTGGTAGCATTTAAGTTGGCTAGGTGATCACCATCGTAAACATAATTGTTCTGTTTGGCTACAGAGCTTGCAAGAATTCCAAACATACAAGTCCTTCAAACCCCAGACAAAAATCACCAGGTTTCTCCTGCAAACACTATTGAGGATGTAGTTGGTTGAATAGAGTAGATAAACTGAAGCTGTTAAGCGATTTTTCTTGTGACTCCCCTGATTCGTATTTCTTGAGAAATCTCTTGGTATAAGGATCGTTTGCGTTAAAGCTTCAATACATTCGCCCTCTACTATGGTCGGCTGTGTAGCTCCACATTCAAGCACAATAACACTCAAATTTTCCTGGCAGCACATTTGATGCCCAATTTTGTGCAGTGCAAAGTGTTATCCGCTGGGACTTCCAATCACCGAAAAAAATTCAACATATAGGAGAGAGCTTCACATGCCAGCTCCCAAATCGAGATCTCTAGACTTTCATTGTAAAGTTGATAGACAACTGAAACTCACGGATGGCGATACTAGGGGAAACATGATCTATAAAAGTGACTCAGCTGCGAAGAATCCGGACCTTAGGTGGAGCCGAACTGGCGACGGAAACATGCCAAGATGCAGCAAATGCCATATTGGCTAGATCGTTTGTTGGATTCAGTTGGATGAATGAGTAACTTGGCTTAAAGGTGAAATGTTTGCGCTTCCGGCATGGCGGCCTACCTCAGAAAATAAAACATTTGCCGCTTCTAAGAGTTTTGTTTCTGTCGCTGGTTCGAATCCAGCAAAAACCGGATTTTCTGAAATTGGGTCTCTCCCACATTATCAAATCCTCCAACTTGCTCAGCAGCAAAAGGTGGTCTGTTGTGACAATATAGCTGACTGACTTGAAAAAGTTGGAAGAATCCTGAGATGTGTTGGGTTCCTAACGTTTCACAGAGAAACATACCAGGCTTCAGTAAATAGCGGTACACATTTCTTATCAACAACCACCTGATAAACAGAACAATTTTCATATGAGAGTAATGTTTAAGCGTTCGTTTTACGTGAGGAATGTTGTGTGTTTTAGGTGCATTCGAGTAAAACACTCTTTCAAACCATCTGAGAATCAGTAGTCATCGTGAAAGCAATCAACTTGATAACAGTGAAGTTTTTGAATAAATCATTCTTTCAGTGATGAAGTTCCATAATGAGCCAACTGTGGTTTTTACTGCACGGACAAACAAACCGTCAAGCGGAACAATTAAACAAAAGATGATAACGACCAGACATTTTGAGCTATCGAGCAGTTTCCGTATGTTCACATTAAGGTCACGAATCAAAGTAATCAGGCAGGCATTTCGAGGATGCTTGCTCAAACAAATAAAAATAACTTGATGTTTGCACTCGCGCACTGACATCCTGGTTAGAAAACATCGTGAGTAAACAAATGAACGGTTTCTCTCACAGCTTTGACTAAAGTCCAACCTGGCTGTGTGTGAGAAAATGTGTCATAGGTTAAAATACAAACAGGCCCATGGTTGCGCGCAATTTTATCACAAGGATTTAACATTGGTAAGCAACAAATTGGCTCAAGATCAATGAAAACAAGACCCCGGAATTACGACAGGACCATAAATTCGGTGGTTTCATGAAAACTCTTGGGAATTGCGTAAGATTCCTTACCATGGAGTAGTTAGCAGGTTGGTGTACACTCCAACAACCGTTCTCCTACAGCTGGTTATACAAACCGTGAGATATTTGAACTGTTCTCACTCAAAAGTTTTTTGCAAACACCGGAAATGCTGTCAATCTGTAGTTATCACATGTTATATTTCAGTGAATCAGAGTACCCACTTGCGATTAAATTCAAGTCAACTTCATACATAACGCAAACCTTGTTGAGTGTGAATACGTCCAATTTCATGCTATTGAGTTTTAATTTCATGCATGCTGGGGATATACCGATTAGCAGATCTTCAAATCACCGAATACAGCGAGTGCACGTTTTCCAGTTCTGACGATAAACAGACCAATCATGTTGGGGTATACACCAATGACACGTTTTCTCACACACAGCCAGGTTGGACTATAGTCAAAGCTGTGAGAGAAACCGTTCATTTGTTTACTCACGATGTTTTCTAACCAGGATGCCAGTGCGCGAGTGCAAACATCAAGTTACTTTTATTTGTTTGAACAAGCATCCTCGAAATGTCTCCCTGATTTGTGACCTCAATTTGAACATACGGAAACCACTCGACACCTCAAAATGTTCAGTCGCCGGCCACCTGTGATTTTCGGCCCGTATACGACGTACGATGCACGCTTAAGCAATCCGTGTTGCTATGAGATCAAATAAGAATTGTCTAAACACGGTCACGTTAACCATTTTTGCAGGTGACCATATGCATGGAATTTTAACAGTCAAAAATATGCGAGGATAAACTGTTTACGACCAAGTATATGCATTGCTGTTGACATCCGCAGAGAACGGCAGTTGGCATGGGGCTGGATAACTTATTCAGCTTGGTCGGTAGAGCATAAATCGAGTTTGACGGGACAGTAAATGAAATGTTTGAAGTTCTCTTTTGTAAAACTTGACGACAGATCAGGACATAAATCGATCCACGAATATCATCTATAGAATATGCTTGTACGAGAAAATTCAAGCAGTCATGGAGCACATGAGCCTGACGATTTTTCGGCGCTTTCTAGAAGAAAGTGGACAAAGTTGGTTAAGAATAACATTTTTGCAAAGAGTTGATAAAAACGTCTCAGTCACGTTTCCATTCAGTAGTGATGATTGAGTGAACACAGTGAGCATGATGAGCGAGACTAGTTTGAAGTGGGTTCAGGGATTGGCAAAATTAATGACGGTATCTCAATACACGTGAATATGTTCATCACGGTCAATTTTAAACATCTTTGCTTTCCATCAATTATCGTGTCTGTCAGCTTTTCAACAGTCGCAAATAAATTTCGGTTAACCCAACACAAGTCTTTCTTTTGATACGGAGGCGGAGGGGCATATACGAATTTCTTTTTAGGAACGTGCTTTCAGACTTATGCGTTATATAATCAACGGAAGGGATACGCAACAACCTGACCGAGTGTGAAGCATTTTCCTTAACTTTTCTTGTCACTTTGCTATTCATTATGAATGAATAAATTCATTCTGGGATGGTCACTTCAAACTGGTCATGGACATAAGGGCGCGCAATTATGTGCACACTCTCTTTTGGCGCACTTTTAAATGTGTGCTTTAGACATTGTTTTTCCCTGGTTTAGACTACTCAGGTTTGGATAATCCTATAAAACTGTAACATTAAAAGTGCTCCTAGTATCATCTATCTTTCGAGTTCTTGTCGAAGTTTGTGATTGACCATATTCCACGAAGAATGGCGTTGTCATTGCCAACGTCTTCTCACTATATAAGCGAACATATTTTCATGAGTCACTCCTTTAATAAACTACTCACTGAGATATCACTTGTTTAGTTTAATTGGTGCGACACGTTTTGAAAACCTTGACTCAATTCAAACATTTGATTATTTCTGCCCAAATTTTGTGTTTACATTCATTCCCCTTTAAGGTTTACCCTGTGAAAGTTTTCCCAGGCACCATATTATTCGAAGCGTGGTGTTTTTAGGGGCAGCCTCCTATGGGACATATATTTTTCATTCGTGCACATCAGCTGAAGTATACATATTTCCGTCTGTTAAGTTTCTGTTATATGATTGATCCACGTCTGCATGATAGTCACAATGGTAGATGTTCTACCACTCAGCAAAATCGTAACCGGTTCACCTGCTAGCCTGTTAATTCTTTGTTAACTGTCACAATTTCTCCGCCACACATCTGAGATCCTTCGCGATAGGCCACCACTTGTATGTGTGATTCACGTGATTCAGTGAAGGTAACTTACTACATCAGAGGTTTGGTTGACGTTACGGTTGTTATCTCCCACTAGTTTAATCCACCCAATTGTGAACAGTTCTGCGTGCTGCAGAGCGTCAAACGTCGGTATTTAATTTCAGATACAATTAGAAAAGCTGCTTATTACGTCAAAGCATTGGGAAGAACTATGGAGTCGGAAATTCAAATGTGTTCATTGTTTTTCGAACACGTGTAAATGATTCATTAAGATAAAGTGAGGAGCTTATCTTTCGTGAGTATAAAATTCAACGTGCTAGGAAACAGAGTGCTGTCAATATGACGACAACTCCATTTTGACGGACTGAGCAGTATTTCGGCCTGATACACATTTTATGAATAACTATTATTTGTGTAGAGTCATTGGGCTGCTTTTGTGCTAACAGTTTTTTCGTACTTCTATAAAACGTATGCAAGAAACATGTCCTCACATTTACCTAGCACATGTTAGTTGAAATGAACTTGGTAATTTTTCACTTACCCAGTGACATCAGCCCAATCCGCACCACTGATTTTTGTCACTTGGTTGTTTAATTTCACCTTAATTTTCACGAACAGACACCGGTGATCCATCCACAATTTTCATTTGTCTACA
>QNGE01008488.1:0-16715 GCA_008508345.1 Paragonimus westermani | reverse complement strand
ATTTCCCTCTTACACTTGTTCCGGACAATGTGGGAGCTTATGCTTTGCGAATAATTGGGAACGGTTATCGGGAAGGCGACGTATCCTGCGTTGAAGGGGCGGTCGATAATAGAAAACGCACAGTTTTCGCAACGTAAATGAGTCGTCTACTTTTGGAATTGCGCTTTGAAACGAGTGGTAGTTGTGGTTCACGGAGTCCAGGTCAAGAAGAAGTGAACCTACGTATGCTCTCAGGCCGTTATAATCTGCCTGATTAAAGTTTAGAAATGTGGACCTTTCTGCTGCTTGTTGTAACCAGTAACAGATAAGATCAAAGCTAAAAGAGAGTGAGCATTGTGTCCAAGTGGCGGCTTGATGATCACTCTGTCTATCAGGTGGATCTCATTAGTGATAACTAAGTCGAGCAGAGGGGAAATCTGACCAAAACGATGCGGCGTCTGGGCGGTGACGTGCTGTGACCACGCCTTCCGACGTATCAGCATCGACAAGGAAGTCGAGAATCCGCTTTCACAGTCCTGGTGACAAACTGATGCCCAGTTTATCTTGGGTGCATCAAAGTCACCCATATTAGGCAGACGAGTAAAGCGTTGTGGGTCTAGGAAATTTTCCAGGCTTACCGGAAGGGTGTCGTCATCAGAGACGTCTGATGAAGGACAATGATAAATAAGCCCTACTAGGAGTGAGCCTTGGCCACACAGTGGTAGTCGAAGCTACAGAGCGTCACATTTATCAGAGGACTGAAAACCACCGATAACCGTGGTTGTCGGGAGACACTGCTGAAGAAAAATCGCGGAACCCTCCATTCTCCTTCGAGCAGATTCAGCCTGGTAAACTGAATACCCCGGTACACTCAGTTCACTGTCACTGATATAACGTGTGAGCCAGGTCTCCGTGGAGGCGAACATGTTAGGTTGGATTTCATGAGTTAACTGTCTGATTTCCGGTAATTTATTGAACAGACTCATACAGTTCGTATACATGCATCTGAGAGCTACTTTCTCGCTGGATTTCGCGAGAAAATAGAAAGAATGGTGTGAGAAAGAGCCTGAGAGAGAAGGCCTAGAGTTAGGAGTGTGGGGGGGGCTGGACTCGGCCTGTTCTCCCGAGATGTTCTGACGGCTCTCTGTCGAGGCTGTGGGCGCGACATCACCGTCTGTACGTAGGTCAGCGACCTTAAGGGCGTTTGATCAGCATTATTTGCGCCGCAACTTGCGACCATTGCATCCCTGTCAAATTCTTCTGTTTAGGAGGGTGTTTGGAAGTTTTCACCCACGAAAAACTTGACTTCTTCGTTTGCTTGGTGTGGGGTTTGGAAGATGACAATGAGCACTGTGTTTTGCGGCTACTGAAGGAAATATTTATAGGAGTGGGCCAAACTAATGCTTTTTGAGTTGCAGAAGGTGGCCCTAGAAGGCGTCTTCTGTAGTGAGATCACCTTCGACGTCCCCAAAATTCTAAACNCAGTTGTGTAATGAATTCGCACTATCTCTACTCTTGTAGGTTACATTCACTAGGATAACAATGTTGAGCTATTACCGTTAGGAACGCCGCTTGAAAAGTCTAACGCTTGTTCGAATTCTGAAGGTCGACTGGAATTTTCCGCCGACGCACTCTTCCACTCTGGCGTCTGCTGTGCGGTTGTGCTCAAGGTGCTCTCACGTTCAGCTCCCTAGCACTTCTTAATTGTTACGTTGAAGTCTGTTGTGAACGGTGAGTAAATCAATAAATAAAGTTTGTTTGCAGATTCATCGTTTTCTCCCTGCGACTTCCGATTTACGGTAGCATAAGGTTGGGGGAAACTCTGGGCGTACGAATTCAGGATCTAGCACTACACTTCCCTTCTAAATTCTTGGGAGGGAGAGTTTTCCGCTGGGCAGTTTGATGGGTTTCTGGGTGGGTAACTCTGAAGACGGCTTTTGCGCGGCGTGGGTACCCTCAGTGTTCGTGTCTGTGCCTAGGGCGCCGGTCGTCGAAACGACTATGCAGACGGTGCCTCAGATTTCCACAACAGGCACAGAGGTCTGAGGGGCTACTTCGAGAGCAGAAACTACGACTTTATTCTCCAGCTGTAGCTTCTGGTGTGCCACGATCTACCTTACATCCCATGGAAGAAATGGAAAATAATACAGAACTTATAAGAGCCTCATACTTACAGTCGCAGGTTTTCTGCGTCACTCTACTTGACGTGGTGCCTGTAAGACCAATGAGCTGCTGAGCGTTGCCTTGGCTCTCGTTGAACTTTCAACTTATGCAAATGCAAATGAGAGATGAAGACGCTAGCTGTTCGCACTGGTGTTCGTTAAGACCAGTGAACTTGAAGTGTTACCATTTCTGACACTGGTGGCACTGCATGCTGTTTACTACGAACATTTTACATCAATATCGGCGACAGACGGTTGCTGCTACAGACTGTCTGCTGAGTCCCAGCACCGCTGGATCTGACACGGGTCACTGTCGACAAGGATGAGTAATATGCAATATAGGGCAGTTAGTTTTCAGTGATTCACAAAAACACGAAGCAGATACGATAAAGCGTGGGAAAGAATCGGATACAACGTAGTGCAAATAATTCAATAACTAACGAATTGCTATGTTATTCGATAACAAATACCAGTAGTCTTATAAAGTTCCTGATGCACACGGCACCAGCAGAACAGAAATATGAATAGACAGTAACAACGAGAAAATTTGAACCACTTTTCGAGTTACCCGCGCACGATAAGGTCGTCGTAACCCAGTCATGGGGAGTTCTCGGAAGGCAGCCCTACTAATCATACGTGAAATGATATGCCGTTAGTTATCACTAGATGCCGCCTACGAACTCCGCATATCTTGGGAATTTGAGTATACTGCAAAAACCTCACTGCCCTTGGAAATAACTTTGAGAATCTTCATATTGGTGGTATCAAAAAAATTCCAAATATTTGAGATTCTATAGGTTGTTTTGTACACAAGACACTCCAGTGCAGTGGTGACACCAAACTGGTTGCATAAATTCAACCCTTTTGCTTGAATGGGTTGGCTTCGTCTAGTTAAATACCTGACACCTTATTCGTTCATTCCATGTACTCAATATAACAAGAGTACATGTTACGTTTAGTTTCCATCCCGATTAGCCACTTCATTGATTCTTTTTAACCAGTTCATATGTATTAATGATCATTTAGCATGAGATGGGTAGCCCAACGATTGATTTATTACCTTCTTCATATTTTCTACCAGGTCACAGGTTATTTATTCCTGTATGCGCTCAAATAATGAGACACAGCCAGACCGATAGTACTGTCCATATCTTCTCGGGCAGTAACTTGGACTGACTATTTGCAAGAAACCCTCTGGAACTCCCCTGAGTACAAAATAATAACTGGTTCGTTCGGATAACACTAGCAAGAAGACTGTCTTCCGAATTGAGACTGAGAAAAACTTGATGCAATAACGGCGAAAATCATCGATGTGTATCGTTGGTTATATACGTATTACGCACTATTCTTGCGGCATATCAAGCAACAAGGGAAAACCTTAAGCTCGGCTGAACAGACATGACTGGTCGATATTGCAATATACCAGAAAGTCTCACAGAAACGGCACACACTATGTCCAACGTTTAGCAGATCGACACACACAAAAGGTCTGTCTCGCAGAAGAGAGAAGTCACGCGTCAACAAAAGACGTGTATTAACAAAGACAGATACCAGGAGAGATGGTTCTACAACGTGTCCTTGTCCATATATATGTACGGGGTCCCACGGTCCGGAAATTCCCACCAATCAGACGTGGCCTCACATCCACTGACCGCCAACCTCAAGTTCTGGTTGGTCACCCTCCTCAGCCCGTTGCACGGACGCGGCCAACCCACGTGCTCGAGGACCTGAAAGGAAAAGGGAAGGAGTATGTGTGGCAAAACAAAATGGCGGCGCACTAAATGCTACCATATTACTCCCTCCGTCGCGAGCACTGGTCACAGTGCTTCGGACTGCCTCCCCTCTGGTGGTACAGTGCACTCCCCAGCTACTTCCAACTGTTCGCAATTAATCATTCGATCTTGTCCTGTAGTATCCAGCTTTAAACGATTGAAGTGTACCACTCTGAGTCCGGGCCTATTGTCGTTAACGTCTCGTATAGTGTAGGTGGATTCAGAAATGATGTCGCGCACAGCGTATGGCTCTTTTTACTAAAAAAAACAATTTTTTAGAATTCCAGTTTCCGGGACTTCTGCACGCAACCAAACTTTATCGTCGAGCTTCAATGGGGCTTTCATATGCCTTTCAATCATAGCAGTCCTTCTGTCTCAGCTGGGCAGTCCGCAGGTGTTCCCGTGCTAACGCATGTGTTTTCGCCAATTTGTCACGTAGCTGAACGCAGTAGCCTGAGGTTAATAGGTTTTCTGGCAGCAATCTGGGTACAAGCAAGTAGCATAGTAGCCGCATCTTTCTTCCCGTTAGCAGTTAGTGTGATGATTGTGCGGTGGAAGAATGGACGCTAGCACAATATGCAAGCAGGCACCAAGACACGGCTTCGTCCCATGATCTGGTGTTTCCTGAACTCACAAACGCTTTTTAGAGGGAATTCAAGGTGCGGTTCACGCGCTCAGAGGCACCATCAATTCGCTGATGGTAGGCAATCGTCCTTGTCTTCTTTATGCCCAGTATTTTACACAGTTCATCAGTGTACTCTCAGAATTTGATCCTCTGTGAGTGTGCAATTGAGTTGGGGGCGCCCCGGCGCGTGATCGAATATGAATTTGGCGGTCGTTCAGCCTTCCGCCATCCAGCTTGACTGAAATGAAACCAATAGCGTCGGTTCGGCGCCGGTAGCTTTTTTCCGCGCAATCGCTCAGTGTGAAATGCTGTTAGCCTGGAGATATCCGTGGTTTGCACAAACAACCTCATATGGCTTGACGAAGCTTCTGACGCGGTTTCGCAAAACAAATGAGCGATGGTGATCAAGGGTGTCTCTGTGCCGATGAACAAACAGGAGGGATCGTGCAGCGAAGGCATTAATGCTAGTCATGTTTCCTTTATTGTACCGGCGTTAGGTAGTGCCTACGACGTTGCAAGGTCCGATGTCTGCTGAGATGTGCCGTGGCTGAAACTGCACTCGTGTGAATGGGCGACAGAGGTTGTCCCTGGGTCACTCCTGAATGTTCAGAATGTTGTGGGGGAATTAGCATCAGGACCACGCGGAAACGTCCAATAAACTGTTCTTGCCAGAAACCGAGGAGTGAATGTTGAAGTGTCTGATCTAGTGCGGGAATGCTTTATCTGAAAATGGTGCTGTAGCAAGCGTTAGTGGTTCAAGCCGTGTGGACGTTTAATCCGAGGTGTTTACCGTGCTGCTTACGACTGTAAGAGCTACACTGTTGGGAAGATGTCCGATAGATAGCCAATGAAACCAGGGCTGTCAGATTTGTTGACGCATGAATATTCAACTTGGTTTGATGCTGAGTGTGCATCACGTTGATCAGGCGTAGGTGCAGGGTTTGGTGCACCATTTGGCCCGGCTACCTAAACGTCCGTGGTACCAACAGTCCGCTTTTGACTGCGGTATATGGCCCCCGGATGACATACTAGCCTGAAAACCTGAAGAACGGCTTGAAAAAAGTTAGTTCAATCCACGTCGCGAGGCCGCGATTTATGCTCCTGGAGCCTCAGTGTCTGGTAGACCACGATTAAGGTAAACACATTTCCGGGACCACGCGTGCCTACTTTAGAACATGGAACAGATTGTGGTACACCCAAGCAATCAACTAGTGACTGAAAAGGCACCACTATTTGATCAGCCAATTTTGCCATCTTGGCAAGAGCTCGTGAAAGAGCAACGGGAAGTATCGCTTGCGTGGCTTCTGGCGATGTTTAAAACCGGAGTTTCCGGAAGAGGGCTTCGTTCACGTGCGAGTTGCCGATGAGCTGCTGCATTTACGCCAGCAGCGTTGCAGGGCGTTTGTCACCTAGCTTGAGGTAGTGTAAACGTTTCTGTACTCGGGTCTTTTCGGTGAGTGTCGCCTAATCAACAACTGCTTTTTTTAAAGCTCTCGTACTTGAGCTATACCGGTCGGTTAGCTATAACATCGCGAAGCTGTGAGGTTACTTCGCTGGGAAGCCTGAATAACAACTGAAAAAACCTTGTTTGATCAGACAACATTCGGTTGTTGAAAAATTCCGCTTATAAGTAAACAAACCTAACAGGGTCATTTCCAAGGAACTGAGAGGCCGCTAGAGCATTACTGCCAACGCGGAAGTTGTCAACGTGCTTAGTTAGTACTTCGGACAGTGGGTAGTGATTACGCGGGTCATTTATCCCTAACACCTAATTAAGCCGAATTGAGGAAATATATAAATGCTTATATGCCGGACGTATACACGAACAGAAAAAGACAACTGGCCACGTGTACGTCGATAAAGAAAATATATGTGTTCAAGTATGCAAAGGCACGAACACACCAAGAGGCGAGAGACGATTGTAGCGGAACGTTTGAAATTCTCGAGCTCATCAACTGTTGGAACTCATCCAACAAAATAAAACTCAGTCAGTGTTCACTATCGACAACCGATGGACAATGAAAAAACCAAGACTCAGCGCGTTAACCCTCGTGTATTATTATCGACCTTGGAAAATAGAGTGTACAGAGAGATACGTCAAGCTAGCGAGACACGGAGCGAGTTGTTTTTAGCCCCGGGCCGGATGTTACGAAATGGGTAGCTTGACTAAAACAAAAACAGGTTCAAAACCAAAATCATCGGAAGGGTAAAAATGAATGCGACTGTCAAAATATTATTTATTATAATCGCTACAGCTCCACAACAAGGGCTGGTTTTCAGCTCCACAACTTTTCTGTAACAGAAAATTTTAAAGACGATGGGTTTCAGGCAATTTTGTTGTACGAATGAAGTTCAGAGACATAGTTGCAATTTAGAATTGTGTGGTGCCTCTATATCCAATGCGCGGCAGTTTGTCCAGAACATTCCCACGCGTGAATTAACTGCCCGTTCGGCGTAAGTACATCGAAAGAAGGATCCCCTTCCTGCATTCGGTTACACGTGAGAACCACTGGGCTGGGAGCTTTTATCGGGGCTCTTTCGGAGATGTCCATTCCAAAAAATGCATGCGTAACGGACTGGGACTAACGTACGTGCTCAACAGACAAGCCTTAGTCGTATAGAGCCTTCACATTCTTACGGTCATAACGTGAACCCAGTGCCGGCAGTGTAGTTCATTCAGACTACGCGTGGAGGTACTGGTTCTAAAATCTACGTGGGAGCTAAACCAATCAAAACGTTAGCCTTCTCCAAACGCTATGTATACTTCGTGTTGTCGCCTTTACAAACGTAATACAGAACCGCACACGATGCCACACGCAAATGAGCCCGAGACGCTGGTGAAGTCCACGGAGAAGTTGGATCAGCTTCCTGTTGTTTCAGATGAGAAATTCGGTTAGAAACATTTTGTTTCATCCCATTGTGAACACGATTGTGCCATGCGAAATCCGCCATTGTCTATTTCGTATAAACGATAATTTCTTTAAGTATACGTTGTCTTCTGCACCAAGTCAGCCTATTTTTTTTAAAGTGGAATGCAGCCATGGCATGTTATATAAACACTGATATGGTGCGTTGTTATTACAGAGAATGTGCGCCCTAGTTACAACTGTAAAATTACCCAAAAATTTCCACGTCCCTAATTTGGCAATAACAATGTACTCCTACAACATTCTTGACGAAGAACACCTGGGGTGGCTGAAGCGCAAAATATCAGAAATTACCCGTAACGTTGTGTCATCCTCAATCCACTGATCAACACGCTTCTACATGTGAGAACATACTACGGAAATACTATCTGCAGTTGTGATTGAGCTGACAGGCGGACTATAATATCGATGTGCCTATGACTTTGTTGACTCGGAACAAGTCTGCGTTCGACTATATAGACTGTTACGTTGGCATTCAAGTTATCGTGTTTCAGATATTTCGGCTCCTTACATTCCACCATAGAAAACTCAGATCAGTAACTTTATTATCAAAGTCTTGAAGCATTTGGATAAAATGCATTGAATGAGATAACTAAGTAGATCCCATTGCAACGAAATGCTGGCAACAGGGTTGTCAGTTCTGTAGTGCTCAGGATGCACTGGTGTTTGCATTCACACGCACCTGCAAATTCCTCGATTGTTTTATGAGTCTCATACTTGGAACATCAGCTTAACTTCATTCAAGCGTCCCTTCAGTGCAAAAGCAGGAACAGGGAAACGTTTTGCAACAGCTCATTGTGGATCACTAATTTAAAACTTCAACTGTGATCAATTGTCTGCAAAACAGATTTGAACGCAGAATTGGAGTGATAACCGATTCAGCAGTCTGACACAATGAGATTGGAAAGAGGATTTCCTTTAACGCATCTCGGATCAGACGCGATGAGAGATAGTTCGATTTGAAGAAGTCAACGTATTTTCTGTCGGAGACGACCTCAACAGAATTCATCGAACGTGGTTCGAAAAACCTGAAGAAGAATATGTCACGCAGAAATGGGATCACCAGTAGTGTAGCGATCACGGTAGACAGAAAAAATGATGACAAGTGATAGGGAGGTTGTTGATAATCTGGTGACTAGTTATTATTTCTGTACTTGCTGTTACTGTTAAGGGATGAGGTGGTTGCTGTCTTATTGGCCTACTCTGCAGCTTTGAATGGAGAGGCGTAGGTGTTAGACCAGCCAACGATCTATCAGTCTATCTATTCCATCAGAACACGCCGAAAAAAAGCTCCATAGTTAAGTGCTCTCCTCATTTAATTGCATTCGTCGAACACCAGCTGTCAGTCGACTGAATAAAAATTGTTTTACTTGAACTTTTCAGCTCGAACGAATTAGCTTGCAGACATGCGGTGAAAGACATCGCATAAACCAGCCGTTGTGATCGTATCATTGCGTTGAAGATACTGAGCGTTCACAAGGTTTTCTAATGTTTGTGAACATATATTTTATACGTAAGCAATCCGTTGGATTTAATTTGTTCCAGGCCCGATGACCATGAATATGTTATCGACGTTTACGGGATGCTGCCGGAACTGGCTCTTGATACAGTGAAGCGTTGTGCGTTCTAGCCTCCTGATGAACATTCGGTAGGGTATGCCTGGGCGTGAATCCCAGTGTTGTGCCGACTTCTTGTCGGTGTACTGCACCATGTATTACTTGTCGTGCATAAATTCAGAAGAGTCTTTGGTCGCAGCTGGTATGCATCGGATCACTCCGTTTAGTTAAGTGTTCAGCCGTTTGATTCTAAATCGGCTAAAAGAGACGCGACAATAACGTTTATTGAAAAGATGAATCAAATTTAAGTCACAGGGGCTGTGAACATATGAGATGAAACAATTACCATACATAGTCGAATAATCGCACAGCGCAACGGTCGAGGCCATAAAATGTGGTAGACAGAAACGGAGTGAATGTTACAACACCGCCATGTATATCCGTCAGGCCGTTAAGATGAGTCATATTACTGTTGAGATAGCGTACAGGTGTTTATCAGCATGGTTGCGGTCTAGCTAGTGCGGTGGAATTACGCAGGTCAATCCACCTTTGCCAGGTAACCCAGTAAGGGCTCTTCAAAGAAGAACATTATGTACTGACGGAGCTATCGAAATCAGGCTGCCTGATTCGGTTTTACGTCATCTAAAGTTGTGTTGTGGCGTTTTGTTTATCATGACCGAAAATCCACCGGGCCGATGGCAACCACACGGTTGACCCAAGGGACAAGTGTGAGGTAACAAATCAATCAGACCTTCGTCACTTTAGTGACCAGTGACCTGTAATTCTTTCAAGTCTATCAATTCCCTGTATATAGCATACCGGTCTATTTGGTGTGTCACTGTTCTCATTCTAATGGTGGTCACACCTTGCACGCTGCGTTTTAGACTCCTAGCTGTTTACTGGGTGGATTGACTCACATGCGAATTGATTACTGCATAGGAGCAACAAGTATACCGGTGTGAATATGTCAAAGTGTGCTTTGTATATTTCTCTCAATGCAGCGTGTTTTGAAAGAGCAAATCTTAGCACTTATAAGGACCACAGAGATTATTTATGCAGGCGGTTTCAGCATTAAACTAGCTCTCTCATGAAATATTTTTGCTCGGTTATATCGTGCATGACACTTTCTTCTGTCTGTTTCCGAAACAAATATACCACATGAGGATCTTCACTCAAAATTGACATTTGCCGGACACATGCTTTAATGAATGTTCAAGAACGGGCACTTCCAATTCGCTGAGAGATATGTTGGGCAAATCTCGTAGGTTTATGATTATCAACTCCTTCAAATAAGCGTTTGTGGATTCTGTTGAGCACTCCGTTTTTTTCATCGCGAATTTTAACTCGTGGGACAAATTAATCCCCTCTAACTAAACACTTGGTAGAAGGTCAGGACATAAATCACTTTAAAATAAACTGCAATGACCAAAAAGGCTAGGCAACGCTCTGCAGGTACTCTTATTACGTTGGGTGCGATTCAAGTAGTGGCGTTTTCATTTATTTCTTCTATGCAAAGAAGGGTTTGTGGTGATGCACAGAAACAGTAGAACGTGATGGGGTCCGTACATAAAAAGGGGTCGGCTCAGTTGAAAAAAAACTGGCGTCAGCATGGCCGCGTCACGCAGTTGGACAAGTCGGTTATATGGACAACCAAATGGCTGCTGCGACGGAGAAATATCTGTTACTGAGGCATCCCAGAACTGCACATTCCGAATCATCTACAAAATTCGTCAAGCCTGCTCCAGAACTGTCAGAATGCGATTGTCATCGACCGCTGAGGCTATTGCTATCAGACTGCACAACCCCTGCCTGTGTGCCCTGGCCAATCATTCCGCATCCACTTGAAACTCGAACAAGCGTGAACCGCTTGACATTGATGAACGAATATCTCACTACAGGCTCGTATAACACCCGAACACATTCACCAACACCCCCACCCTCCCTCAGCAGTTTGTGATCTATACCATTTCTCTAATCTTAACGTTCCTGTTTAACTCGTCATAAATTCATATATAACCCGCACGTATTCCCGTGTAATTGTAAAATCCCGATGAGAAGTACTGAAACAGCTGTTTGCAAGGTTGACTTCTTATGAATTCTACGGGAATCTGGAAGAGACACGCAGATATCGTTGCTTTTTGGACTATCACCTATTTGCGTGCCGATATCAATTCTTGATGAAATAAGATGTTCCTTGGCGGGCCAAATTAAGTAGGCAGTTGGCGACGACGTGGTCCTAAAGCTTCTTGAGATACAGAGTTATCGACTGAATAGAACAGGGCAATTCTGTTGGTTCTCCTTTTGAAATGATCGGGCATTGTGGTTAACACGCTGGGCTCATATGCACGAGTGTCAGAGTGAAACGTCGATCCGGACGAGGATATGCACTACTGCTAGGCTCTAATAAGAGGAAAGTCACTTTTTGGTTGTTCCCCTCGAAATGGGCTGGCCGAAACTTCTCTCATACACCGTGTGTGGAGGCTTAAAATGGTCACTGTTCAAAACAGCTGGCTCGGCCTACTCAGTGTCTCATTGCAACCGGAATATTCGGTGGTGGAAAGTGGTCCAGAAATAACACAGAACGACGGCCCATACATTCAACAAATTGACAATACCTGAAATTGTCGTGTGATGAGTATAAGATTGCAGATTTTGCTGATTTTTGCTGAACTCACACATCACAGGCTCATGCAGAATGTTGTGCTACAGAGTGCGTTTCATACATTTTGGAACTTGCAGGTAACCATTTTTTCTGTGTATGAAAATCAGTTTTGGCTTATCCACAACGACGATCAGTAGCATGGTGAGGGTCGTATATTTGTTTAATTATTTCTTCCACAGACATCTAGATCAATACAAAATATTTCGGTAAGCATGGTTCATGCAATGAAACAAGTGTTTCTGAACACAAGCAATCAATTTGATGGGGATAAAGTAACAAGCAATGCAATGAACCCAAGATTGTTTTGTGAAATGAAGCATGCGGATAAATTCTCAAACTCATTTGAACACGTTGTATGTTTTCACATAAATATATTGTGTTATCAACCGTTGTTGGACGTTGTTGCCCGAACGACTTCAGAAGAGTGCTTTAGTGCACCAGTAGATAACAATTCCGGAAATTGCCACCGTGCATTTTTTACACGACGCTGTTAGTGAGGTCCGAGGGCTGTGTGCACCGTTGACCACTTGAAATTCACGGTTAGAAACAAAAAAACAGGGGAGAAGGACCGTTGAGTATACTCATGTTTAGGGTTGGTCTACATTGTTCGAATACAAAAGTGTAAACTTGTAGCACCGCTAACATGTAGGTGAAAAATGCCTATTTAGAAGTTTGAACAAGACCGTTAGAACACGAAAACTGGCAGATGCACGCATTTCGTATTGACTCGTCAGTACCAAATCTACAATAACATGAAACAGGTTTTTTATATCAAGCATTTAAGGGGGCAGGGTGGATAGTCAATTGGTGGTTTAGGAAAGGTCACTATCCACCCTGACTATCCACCCTGCCCCCTTAAATGCTTGATATAAAAAACCTGTTTCATGTTATTGTAAATTTGGTACTGACGAGTCAGTATGAAATGCTTGCATCTGCCAGTTTTCGTGTTCTAACGGTCTTGTTCAAAATTCTGAAGGGAATGAACTGTTTCATAGTTAGAAGTTATTTACACGTCCCGCCACATTCATTTCATAGAAATTCCATGATGATAGACTGATGTAAGCTGCAACCAACTAGTGTACACAAATGTAATGCTATGAGCTATGTAACTGTGAAGGCTTATCATTCAGTTTTAGTTTTATCTGTGCGCTGTCAATTAAAAATGTGACCGGCTTTCCATGGTGGGCCCAATGAATCTCAACCATGTTACGCTTGATCCACATTAGGGAGCCCTAGATATAATTTGTGGTAATTATGCCTGTTTGCATCAAGAAGTATTCTGAGTACATGAGAATTTGAGGTGTTTCATTTGTGTAGCACCTCTGAGTGTTAAGACAAACACACCGCTTCTTGGCATATCACAGTTTGAAAGAACACGCAAATACAGCTTCCAAACTGAACTTGACGATTAGTGACAAGGTTCCGTTTAAGATCAAAACAAGACACTTATGCGCTGCAGCAAAATACTGAGTGTGCACCAGGCAGCCTTCCATGGAGACGCTCCATCAGTCGCAAATTCTTGTATGGGAACTCGAAATGTTAGGGCTTTATTTCGGCTGGATTAAAAGTTCTTACGCTCTCAACGCAAAAGTATCATTTTCAAGATTCCTGCAGTTGTTACGGCAGAGTTTCTGCTACAAATATGTGGTTGCAAACGTTACACACAACTTCGTTTACCGTCAGTCAAATCACAGTGTTCTACAAAGAGTACCCGTGTAGAACATCCTGGAATATTGGAAGCCACAAACAGTATCCCACAACGAAGTGGAACTGGGATCTACTTGGCCGGCTTGCTCAGTCGTGGTTCTCAGGTGTAGTCTACATTTCAGGCCTACAGTAACAGTGGATCAACTTCCGTCCAAAAACAAACACGCGGTGTCAATTTTTAACTAAACAGTACCAAATTTCACAAGATAAGTTGTGTTATATTTCCAGTTCGCTGTGATATTAGTGAATATTGGCTGAACGGAAATGATACTTGGTGATGTGTTTAGTGTTGGTAGAAGGTATTAGAGGAATCAGTTTCTTGTTGCTTGTTACCAGGTCGCACTATTCAATAAGATCTTCAGAACAGACAGCGAGTACTACGTTAACTTCGGTATTGATATGTTCGCCGAGCTTGGCATTTAGGTTGCAACCTAAATGCCAAGCTCGGCGAACATATCAACACCAAAACCATCATCCAAGCTACAAACAACACCACCACTATTCCCAACCATCAGAAAACTACGTTAAATCTTTTCGACGGACTACGACAACTACATTTGCAGGTCACATCAACTAGACTATATTAGAAAAGCACCCATTTCGATACGTGTATAACACACTTGTTTAATTGATTGTGACTTGGAAAAAGATAGGGACAGAACAAATTCGGTGAAGATACAGTGGAGTACACACGAAGTCCAACAGTTGACTTTGAACTGCATTGGGTAACGGCCCAAAAACGCCAAAAAAGCAATGTAAATTCTACACCCCGTGACCAGTGTGCAAGATACCACACAACCCACGAAAATACTACCGAGGATAGAGGTAAAATGGAAATGAAAAGCATGGATAAAAAGAGAACTAAACCAACCTGCATTATTCTGTACCCAAAACAGGGTTCTAGGTTGGTTACTATATACGATTGTACACAAGTATCAAGCTCGCGGCAGTGTGTGGCGGCGGCTTCCGTTGAAGACAAGGAAGCGTGTTGTCTTGGGGGTTGACTGCACGTGGTGCAGTGTTAAGTGGATAGGAAAGCTCCAGATTAATAGATGATAAACGACCGAGCGATATTGGTTATGTTGAAAGTTGTCCGTTTCATTGTTCTCTTCTGGTTGATGTGCTTGATTTCGCCGGTATAATTACGACCGTACCAAATATAACATATTACGGATTTCTAGCTTTTCTTCTGTGCTTGTGAACATAGCAGCTGTGACCCTGAGCTGGCAAATCTTCATGTCAATGTATACACGTATCGGTATGCGGTTGTATCTGGTTCCTTTCGATTTGCTCTCACACCAATGTGCAGGACACCCAGCGTGTACAAAATTTCGATGAATAAAAGCCCTCTTCCATAGTTATCTCCTTGACAAGTTTTCCTTGACGTTAATCAAGAGATGCCTTGGTTCTAATTCGAAGGACGATCATGCAAATCAAAATGTGCCCGTTTTGCACCCGATGAACAAGAAGTGGGTTCCTGCAAAATGATTGTCTCAAGCAACCAACTTCGAACTTCACGCGAGAACCCGTTGATAAGTTTAAGTTTACTGATAGTAAAAAATATAACAGTTTATGTTTATTATTCTTTCTACTGTCGGATTGATTTTTGCGTTTGCTAGTTATAGGCTTTTCACACATTCACTATCCTACCGCGCCAGTTAATTATACTACTTATGTTTCAACGGTTGATTAAGCGGCTTTCACATTTTGGACGCCATGACAAGCGAAATTCATGTTTGATTAGACCAACCTGTGAAGTGTCAGGGCTTCGGCTGGATTCGTACCAGTGACAGACACAGTATACCTCAACGCGGTAAGCACTCTGCCAGCTGATGAAATAAACCAGTACAAGAGCTCGCAAATTTCACAGTGGAACTCTGGTACCCACGCGCTTCCCACATTGATGCATGCCGTTTCTGGCTCGAATGCAGCCGAAACCCTGAATTTTCATGGTTGGGAGTCATCTGAAATCATAAATCTGCCACGTCGCTTATTAGTAACAATATTTAACATTGACTCGCTCGACATTATATCCTATCATAACCCGGTTGAATAAAACAACGATGAACAGATACAGCGATCCTCAGCAGTTCTTGTTCACTTTGCAGCTTATCCGGAATGCAAATATGACTGGCCCTATGAAATAAAGTTTTGATCAAACTCCGTTTGTATGCTATCTGGGCAAAGCTGGATAACTCTAGATATTGTCCGCCCTATGTTGCTTTGCGATGGACAGATCGCTGTAATTTTCCATCCTCACACCTAGTGATGAGTACATCTAAGAATGCTTAACTGTCGTTTGATTCCTTTTTGTGAGACAATGATAGGTTCAGATGAATAGAGTTAAGAAGATTAAAAAACAAATCAAAATGACCTGTATCCGTAAGACTCAAAATATCATCAACATACCGCTTGTACAATAAGGTTTTTTCAATATTATCAGAGACTTGCCGTTCAATCATTCCCAAGAAGATATCGACTAATGTTGGGCCTAACGGACTACCCATAGCCACTCCGCCTACTTGTCCATAAGAAAGCCCTTCAAAATTGAACGTGATATTTTCTGTACACAATAAAATGGGATCCTTAAGATATTCAAGTGGAATACCTCTATCACAATTTTGGCTGGAGATAAAATCACACCAAATCTGCACTGTCTCATGAATAGGAACGTTAGTAAAAAGGGAATCAACGTCGATGGAATACATAGTTTATGAACTCACCGACACGCGTTTTAATGTCTCAGCTAGTTCAAAGGAATCCTTTGGGGAGATAACAGTTTGCGAATGAGGTCCAAAATTTCAACCAGCCATCGAGCAACTTTATGATCTGCCGAAGTTTTCATACAGAAAATTGGTTGCAGGCGTGTTCCATCCTTGTTTATTTTTGGTGCACCTGTCATTCGTGGTGTGCCTATATTGATTTTCAGATATGTGACCGTGCCACAGCAGTATCTGAAGTCTCTCTAGTTTTTTTCCAACAGTATATTATTTTCACTCGTCTTATCTTTCTAAAACTTTCGTTGATCTTCCAAAATGGTATTCGTTCTCATCATGTACTCTTCCTTGTTGGTGAAGACAACACCCGAAACTTTATCCGGCTTTAGAAACACCACGTGTTGCAATTCTCTCAATTCTTTAATGGTATGATAGTGTTCCTTTTTCAGACAACACTGCTGACGAATAGATGCTGATAAAAATTGGTTAGAAATATCTACCATTTTTGCGTGGAACCAACCCGTCTCATCTGAATACGTGGGCGTCAGATCTTTCAACTGATCGTCCATATATTCGAATTGCACTTGCGTGTTCAACTTGTTGACTTC
>QNGE01008486.1:0-16739 GCA_008508345.1 Paragonimus westermani | reverse complement strand
CATCGGGCGAAACCCTGCCTGTTCTTCCCTGATGTTAACCTCTCGAGCTGCAGAGAGTTGACGAAGTACAATGGATGTTAGAACGCTAGAAATCATTGGGGTCGAACTAATTCCTCTGTGGTTTTCACAAGAGCCTCTGATACCTTTCTTGAATATAGGAACTATTATCGAGTGACCCCAACTCGATGGGATAGTTTCCGTCGTCCACACAATTTGAAACAAATTAGTCAAAGCTAGTATTACAACGGTCGTGCGCCGCAGGATGTTTATTTTGGTGAGCTGAAGATCAAAAAAATCACCTTTTCCCACGTTTGGATTGCAATCCAAGGGGCATATGTCGCAGGAACAAACAGACAGCGCTTTTGTTAGGCGCGTCTCTCGACGGTCTAACCGTACCTTCAATTCTTACATCGCAAAAGCGGCTGTTAGCAAGTATCCATCCAAGCAGCGCCTTCTCTGTTTAAGTCTTTAGGAAAATTTTACCACAGCCTGGTCAGTAACTTGAGCCGCAAGATCTCAAAACAGGCGCACATTGCACGTGCACAGTCAATCGGCTGACGGAGATCGAAGTTGTGGCACTGAGCTAGAAACCTGAAGCCGTGGTTCAGCAAGACCACGGATACCCATGGGAAGGTGTCTGGTGTGGAAATGAAATGGGATTGAGGAGTCACTAAGTTGCCTAACGCAAGAGGAAACGGGACAAATTGGCTTGTTGTGGTAAAATTTAACATGGGAGCGAAGCCGGCAACCGACACTTTGGCCAAAAGTTATGATAGGAAGGTAAGACTAAATTCATAATTAATATACATTCATAGGTTCACAGACGTGGAGAGGGAATGCTTCGCGGCTACCCAAGCCAAAAACTGTTGGCTTGAGAGGCCTCACCTGGAGCTATTTGTTCAAAAGGAATCTCACCAACGAGGCAGCGGGGTGAAACACAGAATTCGTGGCCTATTGGGGGCCGTTGACCAGTAGTGTTTAGAGTTCACCCATCCAGGATGCTCAATGCACCCTGCAGGAGATTACTACAAAAGTAGCGCAGCAGTTCGTGGTTTCACCAACGTAGACGGATGTGAAACATTAGGTCCGTCCAGTTAGAGAGCCCAACACAGACAGAGCTGTCGAGAGGTATGTCTTCTGTTGCAGGAGCACGTTGGCCAAAGTGGTTTATACGCTATTTGAACGGGGTCCAGTCAGTCAGCGTACTCGGAACCTCTTGCGTACCCACTGGTGCCGACGATCATCGAGATGGTTTGCAAACCTTCCTAGGAATTTGTCTACGGTCGACGGACACTGGAGAGGTTCGTACGCCATATGGAAAATACGCTATCTGGGAGCCCATGTGCTCCTTTTAGGCATCCGAAACTCTTTGTGGTTGGGTAACACAGGCCATCTATCTTAGTACCGTCAGGGAAACCCGGCTGTTAACCGTGTATCCACCACACCCCAGTAGTACAACTGCACATTGTCTGCGATTGCTTATTCGCCGGGAGGACCTCGTTTACTTACAAGCTAGCCTTCGCGTAGAAGGCCGCTCCCCAATCCGCAGCCTGGAAATTCACCCGCTGTCGTTCATCGAGGTACTGGACTTACGCAGTCAGACCAATTGATAAAGACGGAGACAACGGTGATCAAATAACGGGAGTCTATTCGCATCTCCCACATGAATGGGCCAGGTCGCCGATCCACAGAGCAGAAATGGGCACACGCATGCGCATGGTAAATCTAGCATTTCCTCTTGAATGAAGGGCGTTGCGATGTCGCATGTGATGAAGGGTGGCGAATGTAATACCTACGTTCACTGTCCTCGTGAGCAACAGTGCAACTTAATGAGGCGGCGCAATCCAGGTAGATGGTGCGATCGACAGTCTGCGGCGACCAGCACACAATGGCAAAGGCAGGGTCAGTACAACCCGGTCTTGTGAAAACACTGCACTTTGACCATTCAAAGTACATGCTACACAGAACTATATATATATGACTTAATCGATTCAGCATGACCTGAATGTCTCCTGTAGAAGAACCAAATACAGCAATGTCGTCTGCACACTCAACATTACTCAACTTATTACCTAGTAGGACTGTCAGCCTGAGATCCTCGGAAACTCTGAGTGCACCTTCCAGAAGGTCATCCATCACATCAGAGGAGATCAGATAGCTCTGTCGAGGCGCCTTGATGTGAAGAACGTTCGATCTGAACCTAAATGTTTATTTTGCTACCACAGTGGTCAATAAATTGGTACATTTCATTAAGACAGAAACAGCCCCAGAAAGTGTGTCCAGCAGCCAAATCAAATGTATTCTTTGGATACGAAGACCACATCCGTTGGTTGAAAGCGGAGTCTCGGTGCTCCTATGTCTGTCACAAGGTGAAGATATGATCGACACACTCGCAACTAGACGAGAAACCCGTCTGTTCCTATCCTGTATGGTCACCTGCATTTCAGAAATCGTCGCATGACCAAACTCATGAAAACCCTGAGGATGATAAGAGGAAGAAGGTTAATATCTTTGTAGTCACATGATACCCCGGCATCTCTCCTGTTGATAAGCAACATTTAGGAAGCACCTCGTCCGTGTGGAACGGAGTGTAATCAGTCCGGACAACTATGTTTCACCGCAATCGCTGAAAAGTGTTGGAAGAAAAACGTCCGGAGCTGGAGCATTGCGAAGGAGAATCGTTGAAAACGTCGTAACTAACATTATTATCTCTGAAGTCCACAAAATACACGAGCCGGCTGAGGCCAGCTGAACCTACCTCTAAATTGTTCAGACCACCTGTTAAGTCGCGTCGATAGATTGTAAACTCGATAGCTATCTTTTTAACGCATAGTTTCAACCTATTAACGGGTAGCACTACCACGAGTAAGGACAAACAACACCCGGCTAGCCATCGATAAAAATGCTTACTTTATCCCTGGTTTGTTCTTCACGCAAGCTTTCCGTAAGTTTGCATTTTGTTTCACTACGATCTTTTTCGTATCGCGGATCAGGAGGAATCAGTTGGCGTTTGTTCGCAAGTTTCGCTGGTTCTTCAGCCAGACTTGTCGGGAATGGACTCTTTCACGGGAGATTTGCTCAGCTTCCGGGATTTCTGCAGTGTCCGTTTGGATTACGCCACCGTTACGACCCGGGCAGTTTGGCTATCAGTGCTGTTTTACGGCTGTTTCGTATACCCCCGTCGGTCAATTTCTAACTTCACGTTTGCGAGCAGCTGACCTGTGAACAGACGATAAGACGGAGGGGACACGAAAAACATCAAGATCTGAGTCAAGGTGGTTACTCTGAAACGAACGGTAATCTTTATGGCGTGGCGTTACCGACGGCTGAAAGCGATATGGTCAGTTTGCATCCATGACTAAGTCTCACAGCGTAGCTTCGATGTCACGTATTGCTGTTTTTTCATCTGGAATGTGTGATACGTAGAGTTCCTGAAATGCGCATAATATTATCGATCGAACACCACTATCAGTGCGTTGAATCAGAACACGGAGTGCACTACCTAGCCACTTATCTTCTGGAGCAAGAAGATCGAGCAAGCGCAGTGATGTTCGAGAGCTTATTTTGACCCAGATGATTTAGGAGGGCATCCTAGAAAGCGTCCTTGGCGTCTGAAATGTTGTCCGTTGGAGCATATGTAGATATGACAAACAAACGCATATCTGTTCGGTGGGGTAGGTAGGCATCGGCTGTAAAAATGCAGGTGATTTGTCGGAAATTTTGTTGGCGCTCATTTAAAATTTGGCTGTAGATTGGTATATGTGTGTGATGGTCTCCCTCCAAGTTAACATACGTTTTGTGTGAACGCTCAGCATGGTAGAATGTGGAATATGACTGTTTTTGTTCACACATGTGCGGAGCGGAGGCGTGCTGGATGATGTGTGCAATATGTGATCTACCGGTATTATTTGCAATTTGTTTGGATTCGTATGGTGGTTTGTTCGCTTGTGTAAACCTTGGCCATATGAGTGAATTTGGAGTCAGCTTGTGTTCCGGATGGACGCTGATTTACCTCGTCAATGAAGGTGGGGTGTTTGAATGTAGGGTTGGGAAGTTCCGTTTGATTTTTCTATGTGTGTGTTATTTTGCTTTGCAGAGCTGTTTGCGAATGGTACATGGTCACAGTATAAATGGATGACATTGGTCCGCTCGTCATTATAACGGTTACGTTTCGTCTTGTGAGTTGCGTGGAATTGAAATCAAATATTCTCGGTGTGGACATCGAGAAAATGATCATTTTGTGTTCATATTTCCAACCTGTGCATTGGAAGTTGCATACGATTATTGTCAATCATTTCGCATGTCATACCAAATCGCTACGTATTGAACTAATGTTGTTACATTGTATCTGGTTCTTCCGTTTTCCCTTGTTTGTATTTTTCTGAAGTGCTGACAACTAAGCGTTCCACACGGTATATTGATTTTCCCTATCGGCACTGACTCGTGTCTGATCTGGTGGCACTTGGAGTCAGTGGATATTATGTGAGACACCGAGCGTTTACGGTTGGTTTGGGGGCGAAATTGACGTACAAAACGTAATGTAGCGCTAGCAGTGTTGGTATAGGCATCAGTCTAAGTCCACCGGCTTCAACGAACACCGGTATAATCATCAAGTCTCTTCATCTCCCAGTGTTATTTTCGATGGCTTTTGCCAAGACACGGCTCCGCTGTTGACTGGTCGCGTACACACCACAACAACTGATGTCGCGCCCGCAGCCCGAAAGGAGGGTTAACGGGACGACTGGGAAGAACGGAGGGAGTCTAGCCTCGCCATCGACCTCAAGTGTATACGTTGTTTCCTAGACTCTTCCGCATACTCTGCTTCCTCCTACGTTGCACAATCCAATGGCGAAGTATGTAATAAAGGCATGCTTATGAACTTTGTCATTCGGTGCACAAAATTACTGATAATCAGACAGCTTCAACATGACATCCAAACAACCAACCGGCAATAATCTGTTGTTTTCTTTGTACAACCCAAACTCCACACGGTGGAACAATCGTGAGTTTGTAATTCTTACGGAACAGCACAACGCTGACTACATTTGTTGTCCCCAAACAACACCTTACGCATCGTTGCAGACAGCAACCATTCAAATGGTAGTTGACTGCAAACCGTCCAGAACAATACGCATTATTCCTGGCTAGACGCACTGAATGCTATGAAAATGTTTTTGACCACGTAGTGTAAGCTCTCGTTCTAAGGACTACACGGAACCATATACAATAATCCTACAGTGAACGTGAACTCATGGTAAAATAACGATCGCGAGTGGTACATGTGAACACTGCATCAGACATGCTTACATGTTATCAACGACAAATGTACGTTCTCTGTGAATTGCACCCGTACGGAGTAACCTACTTTCGACATCGAGGGTACTCCTACAACCGCAGGATCGTCGCATGGTGGTAGTGCATCTCGAGCAACCGCGATGGTTTCAATTTCAACAAGTGCACCCAAACCTAGTTCATTGTAAAAGGCGGAGATACGTGATTATGACAAAAGTGTATTGTGTAATTTTTTATTACACAAGGTCATTTGGTTGCGCACCAAAGCCCCGCATTGGGGAGGGGTTGAATTTTGCAGCAGCCCCGCCCATCCTGCAACGTAACAATGGAAATGATGAGTGTGGCAGAACGGGATGGGCGGGGGAAAACGGAATAAGCAAATGAGGTAGGTTAAAATGTATGACATTAAACGGTTAATGCAAGCAAGCAGTGTGCATATTGATGACATGGTGAGCGTACAAGTTAAAACAATTTAAAACAAGCGGTGGAACTGGAAACGTGCAACTGATTAACAGAAGCGACATTTGAAAGCGTTGGCGACATTTGGGTGTCCGACACAACGCTGATGCCACCAACGGCAAAAGCTATCACACTGCATCCAGTCGGTTAAGTCCTCATCCGCCAAATCTTCTCTGCCACATCCCGGACAATGTTGGTCGTCCACGGGAGGAAGGTGCTTTTTACGAACGCCGCATTTACTCATTTTTGTGACATACTTGGACGAGGAGTTGCTGTTGATATGGCGTAGCCGGACGCTCCTAGCGAACTCTGTGTCGTCCAGCATTGCTGGCTGGTTTTCAAATCCTACTGTCGGGGACGTTTTCCGCATAGATTGCTTTCGTTGTCTCGATTAAGAACCGTATGTTGATAGCTGGAACACCTCCAGCTGAGAGGACCTTTGCCTTCCAACCTCTGGGTCAAAGCTTGCACACGACCCCACGAACACTTTTTCGCCTGATCTGGCTAAATCCAAAAACTGTTTCAACGCTGTCACAGTCCACTCATAATCCTCACTTAATATGCTGCTGACTACCTCACAAATGCTCAAGGTAAGTTTCCTAGTCTCTATCAGTTTGCTTGCCTTACTTTTCACCCTTCCCTTATTGAAACATCCCGAGCGTGTACCGTTGACTGCGCAGCTTCGAGAATATTTTGGCAATAACCACCTAGTGCTTCTCAACATATTGCTTGCATCAATATGGTCATTGGTACAACACCACAGAAGGTGTCTGCATTGCAGTTCCCAATTAATGATGAACGAACACGTACAGGACCCATGACCGTCAACGCTGACGACGGGTTTATCAGCAAACATTACTTTGTCCGGTTGCATGTCCGACACGCAAACGGCCTTCTCCCAGTTATCCCCAGCTACCCCTAGTGCATACGGAGAATGTTCTCCCAACGCACTTACATCGCCCGTTTCGCATGCGGAACATCCACCCTTCACTAGCGATATCGTAACAATCCGTCGAAATTTCATTTCCAAGTACTCGTTTCGATTTAGTATCTCCCATACGCAGTCGTATAACGTTGACCGAGTTGACAGATTACCCTTGATATACCTATTAGCCCGTCCACCCTGTTAGTAGTCCCATTCGCGTAGTGCACAAAGCCACGTCGTGCATACGTGGCCAGTTGCTCTTTCACAGGAAGCTAGCGAGTTTGCGGATACTCGCCAAGCTCCCTATTGCGACTGCAAATGTTGTTAACTGTCACAATGAATTCATCTTCGGATTTACAATACAACAGATCACTCAATTCTCCAGCGAGAAAGTTTCTCTCATCTGAAGATATCCTCTTCAGTTGCCTACATCTGTCAACCATATTCTGTTTCATATGAAGTGAACAAAACAGAATCTTGGCGTTAGGAAAATATTCCTCTAAACATTCCAGCTGTGCTAGATGCCTATCTACCACGATCGTCTTCACATCACTTGGTGGCATCAGCTGTTTGAAGCTGTCCAACATGAGCTTATAACATAGCAAACTTTCATTAGGGAAAAAAACTTTAAAAAACGCTCCTACCTTTACCATTAAAATCCGTAACAACAACGTGTCATAAATGGTAAGCTCCGTTATTGCAATCATTTGTAGAATCAGCCATGATAACACTCCCATAATTTACGTATAGTTCTTGAAGCCTTCCAGTCGTAAACGACAAAAGCAACAGGTTGCCTCATCGTCCGTTTTCAAATACACAGGTCTTACAGGTTCTGGCATTTTACGTATGCTATCCAAATCGTAATCCGGATGTTCCCGTAATCGCTTCCTTCGTCTTAACGACCTTACGTCACTAGGATTCATCACTACATCATACTCACGTCTAACGTAATCGGATTCTGTGGAAACTATCCATCAACCCACATACAACATCCTCCGCCGAGCTTTCTAGCCTACGATTGTCGGGGTATACTCCCGGGTCGACCGACATTGTCCTGTGATTGTGAACCAAGTGACTGTGTGATATATGCAAAGCTCCCTCCTTGTACGATACATGAATAACCGACAGGCACTGAAAATCCTGAAACCTGTAACACAATATATATAAACATGCAGAAAACGAAATACTCACCTGTGGTTCACGCTATTCCTCCGCCTGCTCTTCCTGGTACATTGCACACAAAACAGGTAGCACTGCTTGTACACTGCACATTCCAGAATTTTCTTCCCCGAATTCCGGAAGTACTGTGCACGGGTTACACAATTTCTGGTTGTGCGCTCTTTCCAGTTACAGCGCAACCACCTCCTCGATCGTCTGATACATGAGTCCTATCCTACAAATCGCGGACTTACCATCAGCGAATTGAACGAATGCAAAAGACTGCTCCAGTACAATACACCAAACGCTGACATCAGGCGGTATGTAGCGGATGTTTACTGGAAGTTTATCACGACCGCTGACGTTGGAAACATCCGCCGCAAGTTGAGGCCTTTAACGTCTGGTTAGCTCGTTATGTAAGAACGGTAACGGAACAATAGAGAACCTAGAATTGTTGACGGTGATCGGTACGGTAGGTATGGTACGCACCTTGCGGGGTGACGACAGATACACGCATGTCTGTTTTGCCCAGCGAACGCAAATTAAACTATGCCAGCGTTTCCTGCATGTTGTTAATGTGGATTCTACCCACGGGACAAACAGACGGAAGCTTGTCATTGAATGTGTTCTCCTGTTCTCGAAGGTGGAAGCTATACCGGTTCCCAGTAACAGGTGATGTGGGACACGGCCAGCCGTTGATGTACTTGTAGTTTCGTAGCCAGAAGTATGCGTTGCTATGTGGGCCGTTCGAAATTTTCCGAGAAAGGATGGGATAACACATTCCAATGAAGACGTTTGTAGTAGACTAGATGGCTAGGTAAATGAGGGTAACCCGTGTGGTATTCGGCTGCGACATCATGTTATGTTACTTCCATGTTCGTGATGTCGTTCGTAAGCATGTAGGTGGATGAAAGTTGCTTGTTATGTTCGTTAGAAGACAAACTCTTTTAGCAGTCGTTAACTGTTTAACCGAATGGCTACGGTAGACGGTGGGAGAAATGAGGTGCACTCTTGCACCGCATGTCGTAGGTTCAAACGTGATTCGAATATCATCCGCCGGACGCACAGGAAGTTTATGGATTATTTGTTGTGTCACTGGCCGTACATCAAGCTAAAGTGGACCATTCATGCACAAAGCGATGTCGTCCACTTCGGCAACCGCGCAAATAATAGATTGAAGAATGCCAACGGACGGTTAAAGCCAGGCCGCACCCTCGAGAAGTCCTAGTTGTTACCACCCAAAAAATATGGCTCCACAGCAAGTGGTTGATGCAAGAGTTCGAAATGCAAACTGCCTACGGATGCGATCGTCTTGAAGTTGTCGGTGTTGACTTGTAGGTCGAGCACAGCCTTCACCAAATAACTACGTTCGCAAATCAACTTGAGTGAAAACACCTGAACAAGCGGACCTCACCACTCCATTTTGAAACAGTAGCTGAGTGCAAGGTAAGCGGTTCTATTGTAATCACTTTTAACAATGCAGTTCCGTGTGCAGCACGATGGCGACTTCTTGGTCGTTGATGGTACTTGTGAGTGTCATTTTTACTGTTCAGTGTAGCACCCCTTCATACACATTCTGCCAGTGTTTTGGAAACCTTTCCATCCCTACAATAAGCCTTTCTGCAGTGTTCTCCGTATACAGAGGCAGCGTATCCATTTATCAGCGGTGGCTGGCAGATAACAACTTGCCAATTTAACCGCTGGCTGGCTCGCATCTTTGGTCTCTCGCTGCAGCCAACTTCAACCGTCACTATAAAGCCCTCCACAATTTACCTTCAAAACTGCGACTGCAGTAGCCGCACGGCAGTAGCCTCTTTCGACAGCGTCGTTGTCCTCGCCAGAAATACTGTAGAATGTGGTGAGATTGGCTTAACTTTGTACGACTTCCCCGTTGTCGCATCTACAAGCTGTTGGCAACCGAGATGGGTTAGGAAGCCTGGGGCAGGCTTGTCATGTGGACGCTGCGGTGAACCTGTACAGGTCGACAGCTATCGCTGTGATGCCGATCAACTGACTTTTCAATCTGATTGTATTCACATGGCTGACATAAATGGGTGTCCATTCTATGGCAACCAGCTTCAACCTCAGTCACCTGGTAGGTGCACTTTTTAAATTCACGGATTTGTCAGTGCCCTCTTTTTCAGCCGTCGTTTGCACTCCTCCGGTGATTATGAAAAGAGGTCTTGCACAGTACCCCCAAGAGGTGCTGACTCAGACCTGCCCGCAGACAATGCCACGTTTGTACACGAGCCGAAAAAAGCGAGAATCAACATCAGCTGGGACTAACATCCCCCTGATATAACTGAAGAAGGTGAGTTCCTCCACATACTTGTGCACAGTTGCAGATATCATAACCGGATGACGAAGACATTATCTGATATACGACTTCCGTCATCCGGCAGGACACCCAGAACGCACGCAAACCAACGTTCTGTGCTGGATAAAACCTCAGGTAGTGTTTACCGTTTTCCACAAACAAATAGGTCACTCGACGATTTCCTTACGCGTTCGTTCTCAATGACTTCACTCGTCTACCGATGTGTTCCCTCTTGTTCCATCATAGGTCACAGTTTGTCTTCACTCGTAAGCTAGGACAAATGGATGGAGCAGCAGTAGGTGTTTCAACGTAGGGTACAGTTTGCCTGCACTCGTGAGCTAGGACGTTTGCCGGAAAATTTTATAAGCTTCTAAGTGGGGAGTGCTCCTTGATGTCCTTCGTTGACCAGTTGACCTTGTCCGTATTTCAGTGGATATCATGCTTCCATGAAAGTGTGCAACCTTGATAGCAGCGAATGGCGTAAAATGCCGAATGCAACTAAAAGAATTTCCCAGCTTTTGCGCATATTTGGACGTTGCAATATCCTCACTGGTGTATTTTACGGTCTCAGGTTTCATAAAAAGCTTAGTACTCATGATCCAACGACGGATCATTCGCCGATGTTATAACCACGTTTTCCTACTTAATTACGCCTAAATTTCAAGATAGACACATCTTAACACGTCGATGACATCAGTTTTAATCAATATTCCACCATTAATTCTCCAAAGCAGCGTGGATTACAACTTTTTGTTATTTTCCCATCGATAGCCAAGCCATTTAACTGTCGTATAATCTTCACTTACGCCGTCAGAAGATTAAGACAAAGAACACTTCCACCAACAGAATTCAACGATCTAACGAACCGCAACATGTCACAAAATTGTATCAAACTCAGAAACTTAAAAACTATTCTTACCTTCAAGGTTACAGTGGTATTTGTGGTCTACCGATTGCACGCAGCCAACTAGTTCATGACATTAGTGGAAAAAAGGATAGCGTCAGGTCCCAAACGACAGGTCGCTGTGGAACAGTCCGCCAATACGGTGAACTCATTTTTCTGTATGGGACGTGTATTTCAAATTTCATGCAGTTTTAGATTGACGGGACATGCGCAATAGAGTGATAGTTGTTAAATATCATTGTTCAGAAGAGGGCGAACCCATCCCCTCTTTTTCCCACCTGTGAGTATTTTAGGTTTAGGTTACCTCTGGGATGTACACCGAAAACCAAATAACATTACTGATAATCGCATTCGGTCATATATTTCTGATTATTTGGGTTCTGATCCACTTTTGTTTTTGAATCGAGGCCAAAACGACAATTAGCTGCGCTCTTCGATGTATTGACATGTTTCTCTATGCACCCCATTTTCCAAGGTCAACATTAGTATACAGGGGTCAACGCACTGTCTTTGTTTCTGATGTAGTTCTGTCTACGAGGGTAAGAACTGACTGGATATTATTACGTTGGACTGGTTCGAACAGGTGCAACGCTATTTCATGACCAACCGACTCATGGACTTCCCTCTGTTAATCATTTTGTTTCTGACCAGCTGCACTTATCCAGCCCTGGACATTACACTGTGGATGGAACGTGTCAGTGCACGCTTATATTGTATAACAAATGCCCCCTGTTTCCCCAATGGCCTTTTGGACGGGCTCTGTAGAGACCATTCAGGGTGGTCTAATTTCTGTTATGATTTTGTTGTACTATTTGACGTTCCCTGTTGAAGCATGTTTGACTATCCAAATTGTGTGCCGCACTTCCGCTCGTGTAGATATTAGTCCGTTTTTCCTTCCGCGCGCAACACGCAGGATGCTTACTGGTTGTACACTTTCTTCTTGCGCGGTCGCGACAATGCATAAAGTATCGGGTTGTTTCCTGACCGCCGAATTATTACCGTCATGTAACCCATCGAACTTGGGATGAAACCTTGTGGGAGTTTACACACAACAGCAAACACAGTCACCGAAGTATAACACAAGTAACATTAAGGTATGTGTATCACTAATGAGCCGTTTGATAGACCCCACCATTTATGTTGGGGTCAACTAGAAAGAAATAGGACTTCAACTGGATCAGAATCAGCGTTAGAAACAACGTGACCAGATACAACAAGCGCTCCACTAGCTGAGCTTTGAGGCCATGTTTGATACCAGGTGGTTTCGCTTCGGGTTTTTGACACCCACCCGCCTCGTTGTCCTACTATCCGAGGGGTTGACTTACCATGCAGACCTTTGCAAGCAGTTCACGCTGGAACCCACCAATGCCACTGCTGAGCATGAAAATTATTACATTTGTCAAACTTTCACCTAAAATAAAATGTACCAGTTGTGCGTGAGTAACCACACGGTTGTTTCAGTCAGGACACAAAGGGGATACCCATAGGTCACTAGTGTGTCACTCAAGGACGAGTAAAATCTATGTCATCAACTGGGAAATGTTAGTACTAACACACCGATCCACATACTTTGACTGCCGAGTGGTGTGTAGTACGAGAAGCCACAGCCATGTGCTTTGTTTAGGTCAACTGGGAAGTTGGTACTAATTATACCGTTGAATTATTTGTTAATGTCTCAAGTCAGCAAGCGGAGCACAGCACACCATAATCGAGCTTCCGGTCTGATTTTAGTCTAATTTAGTTCCTTAATCTCCTTAGATTGCCTTATGTTTTTTTCCTTCCATGTTATAAGAAAATATCGATTATACACTCGGTTCGACCGACACATCGTCTCTATTCGCTATGGCCTTTTCTATCGTGTTAGAGTTCGCGTATGTGACGCGCCGAACAAGGAGAAGTTCCCTACTCATCTGCGATTTACTACTTTGATTTTTGTGCGCTGAAATGATAGGCCTGTTTGAGTCGCTCTTTCCCACAACTATTTCTTTCGTATAACTTAAGATTACCATTTTCATATGCATTCAGGTTCCGCTAATTTTTACTCCCTTATCTTTAAATCACTAATCGGCTTCGTTAAGGCGATCAGTTTTCCGGCTCAAGATGCTTCTTTTGCCGTTGTACAAGGGCAGTTCAGCCTCGTCCGGAACACTGCGTGTATGCGTATGTTCCCTACCTAAGTAAACATATTCGATGCCCTGAGGGAGTACAACTTGCAACTCGAACGATCATAGAAATCAACAGCAAACCACATCACGATCGAACAAATGGACTGGAATGGTAATCTGGGGTAGGAAGAGAATAAGAGGTGACCTCACTCAGACCTCCAGAAGTCTGGAGAGCATAAACAACGTATAGACCACGGATTGGCTTCAACCTGTGGGTCCAGGTATCATTACTGGACATCAAAGACTCCGATTAGAGGGAAGCTGAGCTCGCTTGCACTTACGACCAAAGTTCTCCGACCACCGCGATCATCTTTGGAATGTGTCTGGATGTCGGGTGTCCGGAAATCTTCCCAGGTCTCTTGCAACATAACGGACTAGATTTGGCATGTATTTGTGACGTAGAGGAGTTGAGTTGTTTGAGGGTCTTTTCTTGTCGGAATAGTTGTGAGAGTATTTCTGGCTCATAACTGTTATTCCAGATTGCATCTTCACCAACAGGGTGGCCAATTGCGCATAATCGTGTTGCCGTGGGTAACGTAACACAATCTTAGGGCCAAGCTTCCTAATGTAGTGTATGGAGTGGGGTGAACATGGGCTTCCAGTTCGAAAGTAAAGGCTCATCCGATGGCATCACCTCACTGTTTTACGGGTTTCGTTCGCGACACATTTTCTCAACTGATACCCGACCAAATCTCTCGCGCGCTCACACACTTTCCTTTTTTCCAATCTCAAGTAACCGCGGTGTTTTCGTATGGCTGTGGTATCTGCTTGGCACAAGTCGGATATCTCTGGTCGGAGATCAAGTTGCTAAGACGTTGAACATCGTTGCGTGCGAATTAAGAGCGATGATACCACGCGTGGCAACGACAGCAACATGCGTTTTACTCTCATCTCACTGTTCTTACAGGGGTCGTGGATTGAAACTGTCCTCTGTTCATCAGCTATACTTCACCTTACTCTCGAGTCCAAAGCTATTTGCTCGTGTAATAGAGAGGTCAAACCAACGTAACCCAACGAAGAGATATCTTAAATAACAAAAGGACTACTCATGACATCAAAAAATAAAACTTAAAACGATGTTTCGTCTAGAAAACAAAAGAAGGATTGCGGGGTTAAATTGGATATGACTAGTCTATTTTGGCCTGTGAGAAAGATAGAACCAGTCTTGCGGAGGCCTGCTTCTGAAATTGTGAGTTAACAGTAACTCGTTCCCTTCTTATCACACTTTTGTGTCCGAGGAACTGTTAAGTAGACAACCAACTGTTGTTTACGGTTATTCTTCCCGGTTGGTAGAATGTGCCTAGCACTAGTACAGAAAGATGCCGGCTAAATACATCTTTGGCAGCATGTCCACAAGAGTGTGCTGCTTTGGTGACATCACTACAGAAATGGTTGAATTTACAATTTTGCTGATCCTTCCTCAAGTGGGTTCAACACTACCCATCTGTCTTGGATGAAATCCTTCCTACTAATAGTACGAAGGAAGGGCACGCTAAGCATCATATGTTCAGACAATCATTCGGAGTTTATGATTATTCTTCTCTTTTTTTCCAGTTTCCACATGACTTACTCTGATAACGAGGGCAAGCTTTGAAACAGAGAGATGGAGCGCGGAAATTCTGGAAACCACTCTTTCATGTGGGACAGTCACTGATCTAAGTGTCCTTCTTAGGCATTCCGGTGCAAATACTGTGGTCGCCCGACTGGCCACTTGAACTCGAAATTCAGCTCCTGAAATGTGAACGGAATTGTACTGAACACATTGAGTGCCTTCGTTTTACTTACTTTAATCACAAGCCAAACTGTTTCTCCGACAGTAACTGAACAGGAAAACACAAAGTTGAAAACCACGAGTGAGTCACTTCCAATTGTGACCTTTGGAATTGATCAATTAATCGAGTTCATAAGAAACCGCTAACCATTACTCGAAAACTGTGTGTTGCTGGATCTCAGTCTCACTCGGGGTACCAAACATCCAGGGTAGTGATTAGAAATGTCTTTGGGTACCTACTGCACAAATCGTGGAGACGTTTGTCTACTGATAACACACGCGGTCTCACAGATCATACCAACGTAAATGACCTGTTTTAAGAAAGCAGTCTGATAGCTACGACGTCCGTCGCTAGGACATGGTTTGGAGGAAATGCACTTTATCAATTTCTCCGTCCATGACTCGGTAATTTCGCCCAGGGCAATCCATCCGACGGACATGAGATTTCTAATAGTTTCGCCTCGTATCCCATTCTCCGTCAAATACACGCCAAGTTTCTAGTGTCGGTGACGGTTTGGCTGATGTTCTGCTACTGATAGAAATGACACTGTTGGGTTACCATTAAGTCGATTTTACTGCTAAGACTTGCACACAACACCCGAGAGCCGGGCTGGGAGTCTCCTGTTCAACGTCAGTGGTACAACCGATCGATCAACCCCTGTCAAAACCTGATTGCACACGCCGTTGAACTTTCAATTTCAGTCGTCCTTGTTCCTTTCTAAGGAAGTGTGTTTCACACAATACGCACTATCACCAATCCACGCACTTGAGCCGCAGCTGAGATTTATACTAACAGGTAAGTTCGAACCGGATTGCAAATGGCACCGGTGATTCGGTGCAAACTAAGTGGGCCCGTCGGAGGTTAGCACTTATCATCATTTATCAGCCTCGGTGAGCTGATCTTCCTGTTTCTTTCCCACAACAGGAGTCGTTGGCCGCATCCGGTTCAGGTTATCCTGTCACAATGACCGGAGTCAAAGGACGATTTCGTCCAAATGTCACTAAAAGTGGTTCGCTCCACAACCATTGTTGTTCCACTCACATAACACGCATCATGTGTAAATCCGAAAGAATAACACCAGGAGGTACTTGCTTGAGGCCTTTGTGTCAAGCCGGTCAATGCCGGCCAGCCAACTAAGGGGCTATTTCGAAAAAGTTTCCCCCAATTCTTGAAAAATAAACAGAAGAAGATTCCACTGGTAGGATCAAGATTAGAAAGGAAAGTATTAAAAATGTAATGCGAGAAAAGGGTCCGTATAAGTGCATATGTTATCACCCTATGAAGAGAACAGAAAGCAAAATGCCCTTGTGGAAGTCTGCTCCCCCAAAAATGCTTTGGTTTTTGATATATTTTCAAAAATTAATTTGTGAAGTTGAACTTTATCTTTTTGTGCCGCAACGGGCTTAAAGTGAATTCTGGCGCACGTTCCTACTCCGTCTCTGATTTGTCCATTCCTGTTCTAGTGCACTAGTTCAAGTGGAGTCTTTCAAGACTGTCCAAAAACTATATATACGCAAATGCTGGTCTGTTAGATTACTTTTGGCTTGAGGGCAAATACATTCCCGACCAAAGGTCACAGTCTTGTGTTATTTCGGGGTTTCCCGTCATCATGAGGCTCTGTGCTACGTGTCCGTGATTCACATATTCGTGCGCTAGCCACTTCTCATTATCGTTGACCAGCGAGTGGTAACAAAGTCAATTCAATGTTTACAAAAAGGTTCGAAACGAAGCAATCAAGGTAGCAAGA
>QNGE01008485.1:0-16743 GCA_008508345.1 Paragonimus westermani | reverse complement strand
TAAGACTGGAGGAAACTGTATACGTACGAACCAAGGAGCAAGCAGCTAGCACCACGACAGGGTCTTCATCCGTTGTGCCGTCCCGCTAGCATCCAGTTCTTTACTTTGGATGCTTGGAACATCTTTGAGCCCGGATTTCCGAAATTACTTTCACGGGGTGAGGAGTCCGCGTTATAGCCACTGGCTAGAGCGTGTCATTTAAACAAGGTATCTTGGAACACCTCTTGGATAATAATGTCATTGCTGTACTTCAGCGCGAATTCTTGCCGAATAGACCCTGCGTAGCGAGCAGGACGTTTTTACAGATAGCCGGAAGGATGTTAAAGAATATGGTCAGACGTCAATTTCTTCACATTTCTAAGGTATTTGAGCGGGTGCCACACGGCCTACTTCAGCGGAAAATGGAGGCACACAACACCACAGGTGATAATCAACGCTAATCGTATTGCTTTTTGCTAGCAGAACTCCTCCAATTAAAGCCGACTCCAATCCCTCCATTCATACATCTATCTCAGCGGTTGTGCCACAGGGATCTGTCATTGAACCATGATGATTCTTAACTGATATCAATGATCCACCTAATACGATATTCCCACTCATAGACTTTTCTATAAGGACGACTTGAAAGCTGAACTCGGCACAGTTGAGTAATGATCAGAAGTGTGTTCTATGGCCACCTTCGATGTCCACAAAATCCCAGATTCTCTTTGATCTCAGAGTTGTCGTTCTAGTACCATCGTCCCTGTTTATGTTGTCATGTGAACAAAAATGTACCAAATTTAACTGATAAAGAAGTTGGTGCACTGGTGTTGTTACCCCAGCCTCACCCGTTGCTGTATACTTAATCCAACTCCTCTTCAACACTGTCGACTACATTTAACAAAATAACATTGTTTTGTTGGTTGTCGCTGGGATTGCAACTCAGACAGTCCTGCCTAAACTTTGAATGTCAGCTCCAGTTTACTTTGATATTCGTTCTCTTCGTCAGCTGGCATGGCTGTGTTAGAGGCCGTCTCACATCCACCTTCATAGCGCCTTTACTTGGTGCATTGAAGCCTTCCTGTTGCATTCTGTGTAACTCATTGGATAAGGTGTGTTTGCAGGCTCACCGTTTCTTCAGTGCGACACCCGAATCGCCCCCGTGTGAAGCTGAGGAGCCACGGATGTACGACCCAAGACGCAAATAACTAGATTCGCGTTAGTGGTAGCATCCTACAATCAACGAAAGCAAGTGTGCGCAAGTTCCTATTGCTAAAGATTCTGGCACAAACAGAAATATGCGTTGGCCAGGCGAATTTAAAGGTCTGAACGCACTGCTATGGCCCAACGTGCTCATCTCACCTCATTAAAAGAGCGGTCCGAAATGACTGACTGTGTCCAGCGTGATAAAACGGACATTTCCTTGAACTGATAAAGAGTTAGACCAAACTTTTCACGGGTGTACGTCTGACGTCAAGAAAGATATAACCTTGCTGTAATGTTTAAGGTTAGCTGAGGTTGCAATCGTAGTCGGCACTCGGAACCTCACATGCCAGCCTCCGTTCGGAAACTTGACTTTTACTCTCTGGAAGGCCGAAGAGGTCGAAGAGACCTCGTTCTCATTTTCTCCCTTTTTAGGGGCTGATTCAGAAACTCTTGACCGGCACACGTTCGAGTATGCTTAAAGATTGACGGCCATGATTACTAATATTCTTGACAGTCTCATTTTATTGTATTCTTCAAACTATTTTTCAGATAGACTCATTTCTACTTTTTCTCCAAGGGGGCTACCAAATTAGCTATCCCCAAGCATCGCTAGTCAACCACGTTTTCTCTGAGGTCTCTATTCTTTTGGATCAATATAAAAACACAGGCCAATTCTTGGCTCCCATTGCCAAGCCGTCTTTATGTTGAAGCTTGACAGGACGTTATTCTGTTAGATCGGTCACCGCAGGAGTCACAACAAAGTGCCCTAGGATTTTTTGTGAAGAAGTTTTGAACACTTCTTTGACAGAATTTCTTCCGTCACAGGGTGTTCCACACCGGAACATCCCTCCATCAGTTGCCGTTATTACCTATTCTAGGATGAGATTTAGAATTTGTTAGAAGTCCATCTCTTGAAGAGCAATGAGGTCTAGCTTATTCTCATGCCTTAGTTATTTCACATACGTATCGCATTTACAGAGAGCGGTGCCACACGATTTTCTCCTATGGTTGTATACCAGATAACCCGACGCCTGCGCAACAACAAAGGAGGATCGTGCGGACCCAGGAAACCTGGGTTATCGGTCTTGCACGCGCGTATAAACCGGTGAAACGTCAAAAGTGAACATCAAATTAAAACCTAGAAGCTGAAATCTGGCTACATCCGAGCTCATACCGGTTCTGAGCTAAGTTTCCGTGTAAGTTGTTGGAATGCAACATTCACTTGAAAACCAAGTTTGGAAACCCACTACAGTGCTAATTTTCCAGACCTCCCCACAAAATTAAAAGATGAATTATCTTCAGAAGAGTACTCGAAAACAAGCCACTTCAGCCAACTAAAAGACCTGTTGGACAAGCCGGAGTAACCGGCGTGGTACATAATTACTTCGTGATCTAATTTCTCCTGAGCTCCTGAATCCAGCTTGGTACAATAAAAAGCAAGAGTTATGGATTTACTCATGGACCGCTATGCTTATGTGGATACCAGTGATACAGGTAAGCAATCGTCGGATCACCACTGTCGAATAAAGTGTAAGCTGTTATCAAAAGCGCACTTTTGTTGTAGTTAACCCATGAATCACACACTAGTATAGTCCTGTGCTTTCCTGTTCTGCCAACAATGTCCAATGTTTTCGCAGAAACCACATCTATGTTACACGTAGGAATGTTGTGTAGCAGTCCACCCTCCTTTGGGACACCAGGTTGGCCAATTAAATACACCAAAAAGAAACATGATCCCTTCTTTTCATATGTAATTGGAGAATTGCGAGCGTTGTTGACCGCGCGTGAAACCATCTACGTAAATCTATTCCGAAGCAAACTTTTGCAATGCATCGTGCTTTGGGTACGCTGCGGTATAGTGAACTGCGATAAGTGAACCAGCTGCGCGAAGTGCGAGGTAATGCAACATCTTTGAAAAGTGAGTATATCAAGGAAATAAAAAACTATTTGCCAGATATTCATCCAAACTCCTGTTAAATGGGTGTGTAGTAATCAAATGTCGTTTGGTCTCGCTAGAAATCTCTACTGCCGCCGGGCTTCCTTGCTTGTCTGTTCCGTACGCATGATTCTGTGTACGTGAGCTATGGGAGTTCGGAAACAAACTCAATGTCACCTTCTTCACTTGCGGAACTAATTGTACGCGGTGAGTGTTCGCCTTTATCCTGACGATTACCCTAATACTCTATCTTTCAAGGCTCTTTGACCAGTACCTTTGTGACCGTCGTTCGGTGGACTGCAAATTTCTATGCACTTTTCACTTGCAGCACCTTTGATTGCGTTTGAGTGGGCTGGCGCTGATCTTGCGTTCCCCGTCTTTCTTTTCTTGGTTGCAGCCACTGGTCCCAGACCGGACTAGAACCATATATTTCCAAACATCGCTGGAAAAACGCTGTTTCGTTTCAAACCATACTATGTTTTTAGTTCGATGCTTACCAGTACTACTTTTTGACTTCTTTCCAGGAAAGGCTTTTAAAACAGTTGGTGGGCGGGGATTAAGTGTTTGCCCATCTGGCCACTGAGAAGGCAGCAGTTGCTTACGACTGGAGTCTTGCAGGTCACTGGTGGGGTATGTAAAGACGCTGGAGGAACACGTTGTACGAGGGAATGGGGTGAGGTATTTATAAGGGGAAGACGCGCGCTCAGTCAGCACTGACGAGTGCACTGGTTGTGGGTATGGGAAGTGGAATAGACAAATTTAGAGGAACCCAAAGAGCAGTCGATGCTTGTCCACCTGAGGTTTAATGGAAAGTCCGCGTTGAATATATGGCATTGAGCTTGAGCCACACGATTTTATTTAAAAGGTATGCCTGGATCACCCACACTTCCTAGGAACAGACGTCCTACTGCTGCCGCTGAGCTGCATATCATGGAGATAGCAGAAAACTTAGAAAACACGTGAGATACAGTTACACGTTGAAAATAACTTCGGAATTGAGGATCATTCTGACGGTCGTCCAAATGTACAAGAAGGAAAGGTAAACCAGTCTCTCGTAATAAGTTTGTTTTACTTCGCGGTCTGTCGAAAGTGGAAAGTTTTTATCGTCAGGCCTGAGCGTGGTGTTTGAGTATTGTGAGTTCACATTTCCGAGTTTTTCCTTGCCATGAAGACCTCCAGACTTAGATACTAAATGGTTCGTATCTTGTTGGTCGTCCCAGTCTTATATCTTAACCTACACGTATTTAACAATGGTAATGAAATCATTTAATTCTGGATCTCGTGTGAAGTTCGTCTGCATAAGACACCATAGTTTGGGGTTAATGCTCTGGGGCACATCGTTTCACACCTTGTTTCTGGGCATGTTTACTGGGGGTCACAAAATTTTGATGGCAACAGAGTTCGACTGCAACCACCTTGTTTATCTAAGCTGTACGACCGCCAAACAAGATTTCAGTTCTGCGGCCATCATCTTATCTCCAACAGTGAATGCAACATCCCCTGATCCACTGGCTTTTGTCGGTAAGGTGTGTTACGGAAGTATCACTGGCACAGTTGCGTTTGCGTCGTTTGTTTCCAAAGCAAAATCAAGGGGGGTTATCTCACATACTCCGAAGACACTAAGACCCGTCATTCCCGACAGCCGACCAACGGGTGCACAATGGGACACGACAGAATTCTAGGTACTTCTGCTCAGTTCTACCTAATGAGCCCAGTTTTGTTGTCTAGGGAGCTGTGTTGAGGATGGCATATGGTCAGCGAGGTTTTTCAGGTTTACCAGCACCGCTGCTACGAGAAGCTTCTCGGGAAAACTGCGTAATAGGTTAGAGCTCTCTGGAAGGTGCAACCAACTACTTAAGGCTCCACGACGAGCAAAATCAAAATCTGTGGAGGAGCCTTCATGCCGAAACGGGCATAGATCCGTGCACTAAAATCCACTGCAGAGTTAGCCACTGACCAGGATTCGGTATATACTGTCACATCCCGGTTGGCGAAGATCATGCTATCCACGCCTGACTTCACGGAAGACGTTTCTCTGGTGGCAAGTAGAAAGCTAAAGGTCTTCAAAATCCTGATGCATCAGGATATGTCATGAGCTGAACGACAGAGGTGAAAGCTCATTAGAGAGGAACCTGGGACCACTGATCGGCTTCACGAAGTTATCATCGGGGGTGTCCCCGATTCCCTTAGCGACGAACAGGAACACGAAGGGAGTCAGTGGTGGTATCTATCGGTTACACTTGAAGTTGCCTACCTAAAAGTATGACGAATTCTTCGCATCCGGTGTCCCTAGCGTGGACCGGACGGAATTCGACGACGACCCCCCAGAATTACTGTCAGCTCGTGAGCGTTTGAATCTCGCATACTGCAGCGGCCCTGCTACAGACATCACCCTATCCCTGGTGGGATTTTTTTCCACCATGCGGGTGAATCTCCCACAAAGTTGCACCCCAGATACCGTGAGTTGCCCAAATAGCAATAGTTCAGAAAGCAACGAACAGCGCAATACTATATATATTGCCACGACCGAGAAGAAGCAACCGTGCAGCAAGCAGACGTCCTGTGTGTAGCGCGCGGAACGCAAAAGTAAGGAATTTTCAATTAGCGGAACCAGGACACTCGATGGGGCTAAACAAACATACCCCAATCGGAAGTGTCAAATTTTACAACAAAATACCAAAAAAGCTAAGCTATTCTAAGGGGTCGCTACAACCCCGGTTGTTCCAAAGAAGGGTGGAATATGCTGAGAACCCGTTGACGGGTGCAGACTAACTGCTTTGCGGCGCTCTCCGATGATATTCTGACTCCAAAAAACTTACTGCAGCCGGCTACTCTGGATCCGCCAACCCACACCATGAGTCATTTTTAAAGGAAACACCTCACTAACGGTCCCCGGATAAATTCCACTCGCATACCGTGCACAGCGCATGTATGAAAATGCACCTAGGTTAGTAAATAAATTATGAGCACCTAGTAAAGTTTGTTCTGTGAAACCCCTGGTCACTGCAATCGGGTTATCTTCGTTCAGTTCCTTTTAACCAGATTCTGAGTTCGTTTCAGAGGATACGGTTCCTTTCCGGGCTGACAGAGCCGTGGGTAGTGGAAGGCGATCAGCCATCCATGTCCACATTCTTCTCCAGGCCTTACCTTATAAGGGTCCAGTACTTGTTGCGATTCTGAAAACTGCTCGCTGCTCGCCTCGTCCGAATGATTTCAGTCGTTGGCTAGTGGGGGTGCTCTATCGTACACCATCTTCCAAAAATTCGCGATACGAACCCTTATTATCTGGGATCCAGCATACTGAGAAGTATTTTGAAGAAGCACAATGTCCGGACGTGCAACCGATCAAAAAATGTACAGGTTCTTAAGGAGTCTGTGTAAGTCGTTTGTTTGGGAGGACAGTCTCTATTATTCACTACGTTTCACCGACAGCCTTATCGCCGATCAAAATTTCCTGTGCCAAATTGTGGCGCCAATTTGCAGTGAAAAAGCTGGAAGTCTTCAACTTTCAGTTTTTAGGCCTCACCAGCTCTGATATTGAAGCCACTCATATCCTCACCGAGTTTCACAGCAACAGCTTTGCACGGTCGCCATCAGTTTTCCAGTTTCGTTTATAAGCTGAGACCTATACCATGGATATTTTTCGCTCGATGGCGTTTGCCAAACACAGGTACCCTCGGGGCCCCGGCGTTGTATCTTCCATGGTCTTGCTTGAAGCGGCTAAACACCTTGTTGACCCGCTCAATCACTGTTTACTTAGTTCTTACCCCAGGGAACGGCACTCAGCAGCTGGAAACTTGCGAATTTCACGCCCGTTTTCGAGAGTGGTAGGCGTATTCACCTCACTGTTTACTTATAAATCGCTGTACCATCAGACGTTCGTATATAAATCGGTTTAGAAGCGCCCCAACTCTCGCGGCTTTATTATTATAAGGTGACGCCTATGCAACTACCGTTCGTGTACCACAAATGAGGTGATGGTCATCGTTCAGTAAACCAAAGCGGTTGATACGGGCAGCGGAATTAATGTCGTATACCTCAACTTTACCGATGTACTTGACCACGTGGACCAAGCTGTTTCAACTGGCTAACTCCTTCTGTTTGGCGCACAAGACAACCTTCTTCAGTGGCTTGAATCATATTCTGCTAATCGTTTTTGCAGAGTGCGTGCAAACAGTGCACTGTTTGCTTTCAGGTCTGGTTTCATGGGGTACACCATGAGGTCCTTCTCAGCTCGTCCTTATTTATGGCATATATCGACGAGCTTCTCTTCTCAAAGACATTCATTTCACTAAATTTGCCTTCGACGTTACAATTGGGTGTGTCGCGGACACTGAGGACCACTGTTTCACAAATTTCCTCGAGCTTCCTGAACACTGAAGCCAGCGCAAAGGCAATTAGTAACACTCCGGTGTTAACGAAACTTATTTTCAGTCAGTTTATTTCACGTTGTTTGCAGCTTATCTACAGAAGATTCGTACGGCCGCATCCGAAGAACGGAGCTGAGAACTGACTATCTCATCTCGAAAGGGGCAAATTACTCCTGAAGGTTATAACGCCGTATCACTAAGACGATCCGCGGCCTGAAAATTGGGCGGCATAAAGAAAGACTGCCCATTAAACATGTATCCCCTGGAGTAGCATCAGCCTAGAGGTAACTCTGTATTAACCATTCTAACAGTAAAGCCTTCTGATTCGTCAAGCCGATTAAAGTTTGCGGTCAACTCATATCAAAGATTAGAATTGGTAATGGCGCCAAAAGCAATAGTCCTAGAGGTTCAAAACAAGGTAGTCAATCTCGTACGACATGAGCCTGTCAGTAGGCCGTCAGTTAGGAAACTTGACATTCCAGTTATATAGTGCATGAGGATATGTATCCTGATGTTATACGGGGTAACTTTACAATTTTAACGAAATGTGTGTTGAAAGACCGGCTCAACCCGGATTTTGTGCACAGTTAAGGCTGTACGCGCCAAAAATGGTACGGAAACCAGGAAGTACCTCAGGCGTGAATCTCACATGATCGGATTAGAACCTCACTTCACTCGATGCTTTTTCCCTGTCTTACAACTCTTCGACAGTTTGCCCAGTAGTCGGATTGTGAATATTTAAGCTCATCTGTCCGTCCTTTGCTCGAACAGGCCGCGACCAAAGCAGTTGAAACATACCGTTTCCAAACGCGAGGTACTTGCTATTTAGCTGAGCACGAAACACCATCAATACCCACTCTGGGGTCAGCATTTAACCATCCCTACCGACCGTGAACCGCTAGTTCACGCTTTTTCCCCAACTAAATAAAACAACCGTTGTTGGAGATCCGACACAAGTCAATTCCCAACTTTCTGCTCACGGAAAACATAACAAAAGTAAAAAATATGTTGGTTGATCTACTACCTCTGTACAAAGTAGTCCATCTACGTCTATCGACTTTCTATAGTATGGCAGATTGGGCTTCTTTGCAGATAAATGACGATTCGCTACAATGTTTGAATCCGCCACCGACATGGGCGTTTGTGTACTTTTTTAAGGTAATGTACACACTGCGTGTGACACATCAACAAAATTTTATTGCCCTTAGGTTCAAAACATTTCTCATGCCTAGCGTATACACATTTTCACTCACTTATATGTTGACTTTGATGCTGCCGGTACTGCATGATTCTTCAAAAATCGTACTACGCATATCCTTCCAGAGGCCATTGAGCACGCCATCAGCAGCCCATACATGTTTTTGCCGACGGCATGTTTCCAACACATTGATATTGTTTACACTGTGTTGTTAGGCTGCTCATGTGTTTGGTGCGCCACTCAAGCTTCAGCCTTCCATCGATGTTGTCAGCTGCAACCCGGTGAGTTTTCGTTTGTATATATCATTTGTCTTACCGGTTACGTCATCAGATATCCGCTTCCCCTTGTGTACACCTTCATTGTTTACCACAATCTGCACGGTTAAGAGAAACGAAGCGATACATCAAGGGCTGACACTAAGCACGGATTCTGATATGCATCCGTGTGTGTATAATCTTTGGGGTTATTTTTGCGTTGAACGCACGACTCTGCGTGGCTCAAATAGATCACCACAGACACGCGCGGTGGCTTTGATTGCATCATGGTAGTCATGGCGATGTGCGTCCATTCAAGCAACACCGAAAACTAGGAGCCCTCTGCTGCCTACGTGGACCGCTGACGTCCAAATAATGGCTTAGCGAAGATGACCTACATTTGTTCTACACTGGTCACGTAGGATGCACGCGGCTCAAAGCGAAATCATGCGATAACCGCCCTTTTTCATTCGTTATGAAGGAAATATGACTGATTGAAAGAATAATAGAAATGACTCAAAAAAGCGGCATAAAATACATCACTGTGACTACTGTGTTTTATATTTTGGTTAAACGGAAAAAGGTACACAAATCACTCACAATTTGATTGAATACATTGCATTTAACCAGTGAAGTCAGAACCACGCGCTATCACCCGGGGGTACGTAGTCTTTGTTGCCCCCCATGCTGGCGTTTTTGGTACTGACTGCTTGGAGGAAGGGTGAGAAGTCATACATGCCTTAATAAATACGTGGAATACGGCAAAATGACATGTTAAAACAAATTTAACCAAGATTAAAACGAATCCAACAATGCAACTCCTCAAAAAGTGCTTCGAAAGTGGCCCAAGAAATGGTTGACTTCAGACAATAATGCGAAAGTGCGTTGGCGGATGTAGAGTGTTTATGGGCAGATTTAGATGCGCTGATTATTGATTGGCTGATTCGTGGTATAAATTCGAGCTTTAGTGCGTTGGTCGACAGATAACCAGTTTTCGCGCAAGATGTCGGAACTGGTGAACCTTAGTGAAGTGGTTCGAGTATACTTCCCGGATGGTTTACGTTGTGACACGTTCGTGGAATGTCGTGGGAAGTTGCGAAAGTTTCATTTGGAGACGAGAACGAGTTACGTCCTGAGAAATTGTGTAACACGTGCACAGTACTACCGGAATTCTGGGAAGAAAATTCCGGGATGTGCAGTGCTACATGTTTTGTGTGCACAGTACCAGGAAAAGCAGGCGGACGGGAAGCGTGAATCACAGGTGAGTATTTAGTTTTCAGCATGTTTATATATATGGTGTTACAGTTTTCAGAATTCCAATGTCCGTCGGTTATTCGTGTATTGTACAAGGGGGGAGGTTCGCGTATATCACACAGTTACTCGGTTTACAACCACAGGACAATGTCGGTCGACCCGGGAGTATATCCCGTCAACCGTAGTGAAAGTGCGGAGGAGGAAGCTGTATGTGGATTGTTAGATAGTTTCCATAGAACCCAAGAAGTTATCAATTGCGTTGGGCGTGAGTATGACATAGTGGTGAACCCTAGTGACGTAAGGTCGTTAAGACGAGGGAAGCGATTACGGGAACATCCGGATTGTGATTTAGAGAGCACACGTAAAATGCGAGAACCCGTAGGACCTATGTATTCGGAAACGGACGATGAGGGCAACCTGTTGGTTTTGTCGTTTACGACTGAAAGGCTTCAAGAACTATGCGTAGATTATGGGAGTGTTATCATGGCGGATTCCACAGCTGAGTGTAACAGCGGTGCTTACCATTTATATCACGTTGTTGTTGTGGATTGTAATGGTAAATGTAGGAGAGTGTTCCTAATAGTTTTTCCCCAATGAAAGTTTGCTATGTTACAAGGTCATGTTGGACAGCTTCAAGCAGCTGATGCCAACAAGGGATGTGAAGACGATCGTGGTAGACGGGCATCTGGCACAGCTGGAATGTTTGGAAGAATATTTTTCTAATGCTAAGATTCTGTTCTGTTCATTTCATATGAGACAGAATATGCTCGACAGATGTAGGCAGTTGAATGGTATATAGTCAGATGAGAGAAACTTTCTCGCTGAAAGAATGAGTGATCTTTTGTATTGCCAATCTGAGGAGGAGTCCAGCGGGATAGTTAGCAGCATTTGCAGTCACAATAGGGAGCTTGGTGAGTAGTTGCAACCTCGCTTGCTTCCTGTGAAAGAGCATTGGGCCACGACGTGGCATTGTGCACTACGGGAATGGGACTAATAACATGGTGGAGGCGGCTAATAGGTATATCAAGGGTAACCTGTCACCTTGGTCCACGTTATACGACTGCGTAAAGGAGATACTGAATCGAAAAGAGCACTTGGAAATGGAATTCCGACGGACTGTTGCGATGCCGCTAGTGAAGGGTGGACGATCTGCATATGCAACGGGTGGCGTAAGTGCATTGGAACAACTTTCTCCGTATGCACTAAGGGTAGCTCGGGATAACTGGAAGAAGGCTGTTTGCGTGTCGGACATGCAACCGGACAAAGTAATGTTTGCTGATGAACAGGTCGTCAGCGTTGACGGTCCTGAGTACTGTACGTGTTCGTTCTTCATTAATTGGGAACTGCCATGCAGACACCTTATGTGTTGTTGTAATGATGAACTTATCGATGCAAGCAATATGCTGAGAAAAAGTAGGTGGTTATCGCCGGAATATTCCCGAAGCTGCGCAGTTAACGGTGCACGCTCGGGATGTTTATTAAGGGAGAGGTGAAAAGTTAGGCAAGCAAACTGATAGAGACTAAGAGCGTTTTCTTGAACATTGTGAAGTAGTCAGCAGCATGTCAAGTGAGAGATATGAGTGGAATATGAGAGCGTTTAAACAATTTTTGGAATTAGCTACGTTGGGCGAAAAAGTGTTCCAAGGGTCGTGTGCAGACTTTGACACCGAGGTTGAAAGACAAACATCCTCTCAGCCGGAGCTGTTACCGCCACCAACATCCATTCCTCAGTCGAGACGACGGGAGCAATCTATGCGGAGAACATCCCCAACAGTAGGCTTCGGAAACCAGACAGCAATGATGGAAAACACGGAGTTCGCTAGGAGTGTCCAGTTACGCCACAACAGCAGCAACTCATCGTCCAAGTATGTCACGGAAAAGAGTAAAGGCGGCGTTCGTAGAAAGCACGTTCATCTCGTGGACGACCAACATTGTCCGGGATGTGGCCGAGAGTATTTGGCAGATGAGGACTAAACCGACTGTATTCAGTGTGACAGCTGTTGCCGTTGGTGCCATCAGCATGGTGCCGAAAACCCAAATTTCTCTAACTCTTTCGAATATCGCTTCTGTTTTCCAGTTGCACGTTTCCATTTACACCGCTTGCTTTCATTTATACCCTCACCATGTCCAATATCCCCACTGCTCACTTGCACTATCCTTTTCATGCAATACATTTTAACCTACCTTATTTGCTTAGTCCGCTTCTCCCCGCCCATCCCCTCTTGCCGCACTCATCAGTTCTTTGTTATGTTGCAGGATGGGCTGGGCTACTGCAAAATCCATCCCCTCCTCAAAGCGGTGCAGCAGTGGCAACCATCTGCGGGATGAGCTAACGGAACTCTATTGCACAACCGAATGACGTTTGTATGGTAAAAAAAATACAAAATACATTTTCATCATGATTACCTATCTCCGCCTTCTACAATGAAATGGGTTTGGGTGCACTTATAAGAATAGAAACTATCGTGGTTACTCGAGATGCACGACCACCATGCGATGATACTGCGGTTGTAGAAGTACCCCCGATGTCCGAAGTAGGCTACTCCGCACAGGTGCAATTCACAGCGAACGTACATTTATTATTGATAACCTGTAAGCATGTGTGAAGCAGTGTACCCATATATCACTTGCTATCATTATAGTACCATGAGTTCACGTTCACCGCCAATCGTTACGTGATTCGAGAAAATGAGCAGAACCATACAGCGAAATGCGTTCGTAGAGCTTACCTGAGAATCCCGGCAAAACGCAAGTGGAGGATTATTGTTAACGGTTCCGTGTGGTCCTTAGAGCGTGGGCTTACACCATGTGGTCCATAACACACATTCTCAGCGTAAAGAGTGTCTTCCCAGGAAGCATGCGTAATGCTCCGAACTGTTAAGTACCACTTCATTGGTTGCTATCTACAACGATGCGTAAGGTGTTCTTTGGGGACAACAAATGTAGAGTTTCGTAAGAATTACAAACTCAGGATTGTACTACCGTATGTAGTTCTCATAGTACGAAGAAAACACCGGATTAATTCAGGTTGTACACACTCGCTTAATATCCGGTACAGTGTATCTGACCTTGTTTGCACTGCGTATTCTACAAAGTCCATATGCCATTACCATGTAACTGAAGCCAGCATCTTACGCATGTGTTGTCCCGTTTGCGTGCTCTCCAAGCATGACTCCTTGTGTGCTTGTTGCAGCATGCACGATAGAAACCCACCATCCCTAGAATCTCAAAAACCAAGGGAAGAGTGAGCCCACTCATGTGGTTAATTTCCCACGTAAACTACACTCGAGCAATACGAGAACCTTGAAATCCTTCCTGTTATGTTCTCCTCAGTCGTGGTCATTAACTGCTGCCAATACCTGCAACACGAAGCTCACTCTTACGAAGAAGCCAGGTCTACGTGAAAGCGACCAGGTGTGGTTGGGTGTAATGATGAAGCTGTTTGAATACGAGTAATTTCTTGCACAGAATAAGAAAGTTCATATACATGCATTCATCACATACTTCGCCGTTGGATTCTGCAACATAGGTGAAAGCAGAGTGTGCAAAGGAGGCTTGGAAACAACGTATACAGTTGAGGTCAATGACGAGCCTGGACTCCATCCGTTCTTCCCAGTTTTTTCAATAATCCTTCTTTCAGGCTGCGGGCGCAACACCACCAATTGTTGCGGTGTGTATGTAACCAGTCATTGGCGGAGCGGTGTCTTCGCAGCAGCCCTTGCAATTAACACCAACAAATGAAGAGACTTGCTGCATATACGGATGTTTGTTGAGGTCGGTGAACTTGGATTGTTGCCATTCCCGACAAAAGTACACTTCGTTTTGTACGCCAATTTTCCCCCAGATAAACCGCAAACGCTCGGTGCCTCACATAGTGTCCACTGGGTCCAAGCGCTGCCAGATCCGACACGAGTCATTGTTAGTGGGGACAACTAGACACCAGGTAACAACATTAGTTCAATACGTAGCGATTTGGTATAACATTCGAAATGATTAACAGTAATCCTATGCGAATTTCAATGCACAGGATGGAAATATGAACACACGGTGATCATTGTCTCGATGTCCAAACCGAGAACAGTTGATTCAACTTTCAAGCAACCCACAAGACAAAACGTATACATTATCACGATGACCGGACCAATACCAACCGAAGGGGAAACAGTACAGGAGGTATCATTGCGCCTAACTTATGCTCCATCGTTTGACTCAATGGTCTACAGGCAAGAAATAACTCTCTCGTGACTACTCTCATAGTGTGAACTACGAACTTCCATAGGACTTCTGCAATACGCTAACAACAACAGTAGAGGAAACACTCAATCAAACCAGAGCATCCATTTAAAATGTGGCAAACAACCCCCAAAAACAATAAATAGCACATTCAGCCGAATGAAACAGAACTTCCAAGCCCTATATTTAAACACCCCACCTTCAATGACGATGGAGACCAGCGTCCATCCGGAACACAAGCTGATTCTAAATTCACTCATATGACGAAGCCATACACGACTAAACTAACCACCACAGGAATCCAACCAAACCGCACGTACTGCCCGTAGGTCACACACTGCATACACCACCCAGCTTGCTTCCGCTACGAACCTACACAAAGGAAAAAATCATATTCTCAATCCTATCATGCTGAGCATTCATACAAAACATATGTTAACTTGGAGAAAAACCATAACACACACATACCAATCAACAGCCACATTTCAAATGAGCGCCAACAAATTTTTCGACAAATCGCGCATTTTTACAGCCGATACATTCCTAACAAATAATGCTGGTTTTGAGGGCCGAACAGTTCGTAAACTCCTGCAAATAAAGCTGGCAAATACTGGTGTGAACAAACCACAGGACGTTCGAAAATTGCTTGATTTCATGCAACGTGGAGGGCATCGTACAGGATTCATTGAAATTTCGAACGGCGTTTGAACACTTCAGCGAATTCTGATATCTCTGTAAACGAAGGGGGATGCAAATGACCGGTGGGGACGGACGAAAAAACACTTCATAATGCCTTATAGTGCATCACTCAAATATCTGGCTGAAGGATGGGCTCTTGCTCTGTTCGAACCGCAAAGATTCGGAAATCGATGGGTAAAATCATTCGAGATATCAGTCTATGAGAAGTTCACCAACGTTTTGATTAGAAATGTTTGAAGCAAACACACAACTGGTTAATTGCATTGACTATATTTTGTGACGATATATCGCTTTCTACATTTGTTTCAGCACATGGAAAAGTGCGGTGCACACAAATATAATCATTTTACGAGTTTGTTAGCCAGCGTGCCGTTATATTATTATCATTACGTAGGAGGTTGCCGTGGGTTTTAGCTGAGCAAACTTCCATCAGCTATTCTTATCTGAAAATGTCGTCCGTTGCCTCGTTGTCCAGTATTAGCCAAATGCAATTCGAGACAAGCCAATAAGTGTTCAGTGAACAATTAGATTCAGAATCCTATTACGCACATTTGGAATATCGACAGCTTCCCCACAAACACTTCAACAGACACCATAATATTACCCAACAAAAGAAATGCCAGTCAGCATCAACCGGGTTGAAAAACCCTCGCAACCGTACTCAATTTACCAGCAGTCTCGCATTTGCAACGTAGTTTACAACACTGTTAATTTTGAAACAGTTAGTTACATTTCGAAATTTGAACAAAAAAGTTAGAACACAAAAACCAGTAGATGGAAGCATTTCGTATTGACTCATAAGTACCGAATTTACAATAACACGGATTGGTTCCCATGGAAAACAATTTAGGGAGTTAGAAATCAATAGGCGGTTTGAGATAAGTCGCAAAGTCCAGGGAAGGGTCGAGTTCACCAACAGTCGTTTCTTAACACAGAGAGCTGGCTTGAGGCGACTGATTGCTGCCGCTTAAGCGGACGTCAGAAATCTTGAATTGGAGTGACGCAAAAAGATACTGAATGTGAAAGCTGGATCGATAGCGTGACCAGTGGTCAGGGCGTGTCTAGCAATTAGTGCAATTGGCTGTTTACGTGTTTCCACAGCATTACCGATCTCCGGTAACGTGGAAATTTGAACCCATTTGGGAAAGTGGTCCTTCACTCTAGGAATAAGACATCTTTCCCTTCTGCCTAGTAAACGCTATCCACATTTACATGTGAGTTGGTGAAAATGTGATGTGGCTGGTCCCTGTTGACTGCCGGTGGAAAAATGTCCGGCGGAGAGGAGGGTGCAAAGATGAGGGCTTCCACGGATGGCTGCAGATCAAGCAAAGTTTAGTCAACTTATGGCCCGGCTTTTCGAAGAGGTCACAATACAAGTACGTGACCTCCTCTTGAACTTACCCGCTGAACACAGGTACGAAGCTCTAGAAAAAGCTGTTACCAAATGGATCACACCGCTTGATAGCTCGAGGCTACAGCAACNCAGCAACTATTGAGAGATTTGCAGTTAAGTGATAAGCGACCGTCAGATCTGTTGCATTGAATGTAGCAGTTGCTCGGTCGCTCAATCATGGATGAGGTGCTCCTCAAGGAGTTATAGTTGCAGCCTCTCCC
>QNGE01008484.1:0-11599 GCA_008508345.1 Paragonimus westermani | reverse complement strand
ACACTCTGCACATTCAACTGTTACCACAGAGCACGGCAATGTATCTCAGTGTGAGCCGAGTCTGACTATGAGGCATTGCTATCCGCAGAGTGACCTACCAGTTCCCTAACTCAATTTCAACAAGCAACGCATACTCACAAATCATAGTTCAGTTAGGGATGTGACGGTTAGTGATCTGAGTGTGCGGATTATTTCATATAAAAGAATTGGAATACTTGCTCACATTCAGGCCATGCAATGGTACGTTGTCGATGTATTCTTATTTTCGACAGGCCAAGACCTCACTGACAGCAAATGTTGGCTGTTGAAAAATTGTCCATGCTGTCGGCAAAGCATACGTGCCAAACTGGTCAAGAATGTAAAATTAACATCTCACCCGGAAATCCCAATAGCACTGTATCCAAATCTCACAAACCATTAGTGAAGCAGATGCTGCATCACACGCACGAGGATTCGAGATGCAAACAAACAATGGACTTCAGAGAAATCCCTGGAGAAATTAAATGGTTGACGGGGCATTCCTCCTAGTAGTTCATATAACAGGTTTAAGAGGAATATATGTATGAAGCTGAAGCTTAGCACTTGAGACTTGGCTAGTGGAGATAGTTAAACAAACCAAAACCGATGTTGCTTCAGGAAACGCTGGGAGGCTTCTCAAGCTTATTCCTGCTACTGGTTCAAGACGACCGTCTGTCTGTGAGGCTGTCAGCAAGGTAGACGGCATATTCATCTATGTTGGGTCCAGAAGGTTAGTGCGCTAGGCGGGTCATTGTGAAAGTCAACTTATTTGGCCTCTCTACTGTGTTTCCGCTAAAAACTTGAAGTGTAGCATCCTGGTAAGTAGATTTCGGACCATCTACTGAATCTGAGGTGCGCAATTCCAATTCGGATCGCGAACGTAATGACGCCGCTGGTCCAAATGACCGCTTGCCGAAACTTCTCATGGAAGTTGCGAGAACGTTAGCAGAGCCCTGGACTCACCTGATTCTATTTGTCTACATAATGGAAAACTTTACACAGTGCTTGAGTCGGCTGATATTAGTTCTCATATTTAAGATGAATTCAGGGCTCTTGCAAAAGCTACAGGTGAACGAGATTGACCCCAGTCATTACTAGGGTTCTAGCATCTACCATAAATCACCGACTCATTTTAGTTGAGGAGGCAGGTATCAGGGAGAAACAGAAGAATTGCCGGCCTGGACGAGGAGCTATTGATCGAATTTTCACTCTTCCTCAGATTTAGATAAGTGCTGCTGGCCAAAATGTGTCGCACTTCTCGACTGTAAGGGTGCTTTCAACTTAGTTGATTGATCCACACTTTCAGAGTCGCTTAAACTTGGGGTTGTGCCAACTGTGCATGGGAACATACAGTGCTTGCCCTTGTCTCAATCTTTAGTTCGGGTTAGGGTTTAGAGTGAACTGCCCAACCGTGTCAGCACCAGCAACAGCATATGCCAGGGCTGTACGCCTTCACCAAATTGTTCAATTCTGCCATAGTCAAAATGATGGATGACTGTCTGTGATACTCGCGAGGCACCGTATTGGGCCTCCTACCTGGTGAGAGATTGACTGATCCTGACTATGCTGCCAACACAGCTTCGTTGGTTCACAAATTCCGGCAGCAGGGAAAATGATGTAAGCTATATTGCAATCCGAAAAACATTTCAGAATAGGCGGTGCAGTTTGAAAGTGCAACGTGTTCCCAAAAGTTCACGGTGCGTACACAGATTTAATCTTGTATAAGAGTTGTGTGCAGGTTGTTGGCCGATATTAGGGAGCTGCATCAGTTGAGGAGAAGGAGAGGATGGAATAACAACTCGTATTTCTAAGGGTATTACAGTACTTGCTGAAATGGGTCACCTGCGGGGAGACAGAAGCAAATTTCTGTTGCTTTGAGGTAGCATGCTCAAGACGACAGCAAGGACTGCATCAACACGCGGCAGCGAAACTTGGTCGTGATTCGTCTTTGGGTGTTTGACCACCGATGTCTCTGTTTGACAGCCCGAATCTAGTGGTTCCAACGAGTAGACGACGAAGAGGTTAGGAGGCGCATATGTGTTGTAACTGAACCCAGGGCATACGAGCGCGAAAACCGATAATCGAATAACGGTCAGTGAAACGACGGATAACGAAACGACGGTCAACGGTAATGAGCAACAGATTACGGAGTATACACGACTAGCTCGTAACCTCTCGGTCAACCTAACCATACGAGGCAAACGCATGAACACAGAAAAAGACTGGACTCTCGACGGAGCGTTCTTTTCGAATCACTCAATCCCAAGACGAACAGATCACAACCCCGTTCATAATTATAGAGCTTGCGGCTAGTAACGAGCAAAGGTCAGAAGAATGGACCAGAAAAAATTTCAGACAGCGCAGGGTAAACGTATAGTCGGGATGAGAAAACGGGTTGCCGCGAGAGATGACGACGCTCATGCGGACAGTAGAATTAAAAGACAATCAGAAAGGTGAAGGTCACTCACGAGTACACATTGTTAGACTATCTGAGACATAATGTTTTCGGGGGTACTGACGAATTCCCTGACATTTCGTTCAACACTTACCCACACAAAACCTTAGATGGCTAGGCCATGTATTAATGGTGCCCGCTGGTTGTCCGCCACGCCGAACAATCTTTGCCGATGTTGCGGCCGATTGGCCTGGGCTGCTGGGTGAACGGATGATAATCTGACATAAAGGAGTGAAGTATTTCATCAAGAGTTTGGTCACCGTGTGTCGGGTTTTATCCAAGGGCTGCAGACTTCGTGATTCACAGATTCAATGGCAGAAGACGTTAGATGAGATGTCGGCCAATCAAGATCATTGACATGAATGCTACTGTTGTTTGTCGGAGCTGTCCTCGTACAAAGTGCATTTGATGACTTCGGGCACTGAAAGCCGTAAGGAAACTGTCTTGTTGATAACGCCTTACTTTCACTTATCGCTCCTTGGTTTGTCTGCAGTGTGTGGGCACCTTGATGGATGATCGTGAGTTGGCGTTGCTGTTTCTCGTAACTAAGTCCCGCCGGTTTCAGTTTCATCTTTTTCTAGCCAGGCCCTTCTTCTTTATTCGTGATTGCATCCCAGTCAAGCTTTAGTGGGAACCCCTGATTCACTGCTGTTTGTGATGACAAATAAGTACTTTGAAGACAAAGACAATACACAACAGATTTCGTAGAGTGATTTCTTATGGAATGCCACTGTTGACGTTGACGGTAAGCAATCGATGACCACGAGGTGACGTTCGTAAATGTTTATAAAAGCCACAACTACCTGGCTTCATTGACAAGATGGTGTGATACATCCTGCCAAACCATCTGAAAAATTCCAGATTGCCCACAACATTGTCCAACAATGCGTTCGCAACCGTCGTCCAAAAGTCACAAGTAGTCTCCAGATTCATGACGCATGAATGTTGCAGTCTTTGGTCATAAATACAAGCCCTTCAATCTTGTCCCGATGATAATCACATGGTAAAATCGCCAACGGTTTGCAGTCGAATGTGCACAAGACACTCCCAATTGACGGTGGTTTGTTCGGTCGATTCTGCATCCCATTTGAAGAGAGTTATTACTATCAACTGCTTCCAAGCTTCCGGTAGACGGCCTGTAACAAATGACTGCAGAGAGAACTGTTAACTCCGTGACATAGCTTACAAAACGATAGAGGAAACGAAGTCTGGAAAATTGATCTGCGAGTTAGTTAGTAGGCTCATTTATTTGAATGTGAACTGTGAAAATCGTCTCATGGAGATTCAGCTAAGTTGCTCAAAAGTTGCGCCTGATGTACAGCTATACACCATTATGTGCAGTTTGGTCAGATTCCCAATCACATTTAGACCTGTATCGACACATTTACCGGAGGTAGGACGCACCAAGATGCCGATGGTGATATTTGTGTACGCCGAAAATTCGCGAGAGAAAATCATGGGTGTTCAACTACAGCATTTGTAAACAGTACGTTGATAGCGAAACCAAACCTTTATGTAAGTGGCCGTGGCGATTGCGTCACGTGACAGAATCAGCAAGAGGAAGTTCAGTCTGCTCCAGCTAACAGCCGTTGTAGGCCAAATATCTCGATGTAACCAGACATGTGACTCTAGTCCTAAAGCGTCTTGGGCTTTTATCAGATCGGGCATATTCTACTGTGACATGTTTCGTAACATCACCGAATGTATCCTCAACGGTGAGGCGCCCATGAGCATCTAGGCTGAGTATCTTGACAAAGCCTGGCCGTCCGGCATTGTTTAATTACGTCGTCATTTATGCGACTTTTGCCTTGTGTTGGACCGCAAGACCCATAGTTTAGGAAAATATGTTGTTTAGTCCTGTACAGATGGTTGAACTTAGTCGTTCCAGTGAGATCAGCCAGAGCTGTGATTTTAAGGTTGCTTGACATGTCTACCACGTTAACAATACCGTCATCAAGACAAGACATTGTCTGGCCCACGCGCCCCATCACATGGTGTTGAACATGCCAAAGCACTCCAGCTGCCTGTAATATCTGGTAGNGATGGTGTGATACATCCTGCCAAACCATCTGAAAAATTCCAGATTGCCCCAGCACAAGAAGGCACTGCAGCATTGACCCGATGGATTTTGAATTCTAGCCCCGGTTGTTCAAAACCTAATGGTAATAGTGTATTACTGTAAATAAAACAAGGTTTTATATGCACAGCGTTATGCATGCCCTTGTCAGCATCCTTGCGCACAAATGAAAGCATGCAAACCACACCAGTCAAACTAGTGGAACTTCAAGCGTCGTGAGCTACTTGTCATACAGATTCTGGAAGGCCCGGTTAGTCTCTGTTGCAAACACATGAGGTCCTCAGGCACTACACCAGCTTATCCTTATCACCACAATACATTCATGCCAGCGATGGACAATATGCCGTACCGCACATTATTCTCACACTAACTGTACGTGGGTTTCTCCGGGGAGTAGATGTCTCAACGCTCGTTCAGGGTGCTGAAGAATGAAGCCACGTTGTGTTGGTTTAAATCAGTTCATAACGGACATAGCAAATAAATCTACGTGAGGAGGTTCGTCGAGTGAGAAGAGCTGAGCCAGTGTGTTCTGATAGGATTTGAAGTTGCCATTCCCTATTGGAACGGCGGGGAATAGGGATTTTTGGACTCGAACTGAATTCGGCATTTGCGTGAATTCTCGAATTCAACATATTTGCAGGATAATATCACATGGACGGGATCTGTGTCTCGTGTTAACAATGGGTATACGTTCAAACGGCTATGGAGACGATGGTCGCCCACTTGTTTCGATTGACTTTGTAACTGAGGTTTAACTAGAGGTAGATTTTAAGGTTTACTAAGGCCGCATGACATACGCAGTGCACCCTCGAGAATGCGACGGATAAGGGATTAACTGCGTAACGGCGCTGTGACTCACTGTGATCTACTCATGATTTCCTAGCGATTACACAGGTTGGACAAACACCCATTGGCGCGAGAGTTACTTATCACCAAAAGATAATGACGCCAATAAAAAGCATGCATATATAACACGTAATTAGCAGTGTGACATATATNGGGGCTGTGCTTTCTTGTTTCACAGTCAAGCTTCTAAAGATGATAAACTGTTTTGTTTGTGAATGCTGAGTGACGCATTTGCTAGCAGACCATTTGGAAAGCGGTCATGTTAGCAAGGACTGGAACGTGCACTTCCCGTCAACATCGTTACCACCACACAAAAAACGGTTTAAGGTCCATGGACTTATTCTTCCCACTACTTTAACAGCACGCTCACTAATTGTTCCATTGTGTACGCTTCAGATCTCATACAACCGTATATGTTGAAAAGACAGGCAGGCTGACTACGTGCCCCTGATTATTTATCAGACAGTCCCTCAATACATCGAACTGTAACGCATCTCACCGTTTACAAATTGACATGAAGAGCATCAGTTTTTGATTGTTTGTCCCCCGGAGGGGAGACATCGTATGACTGAGTTCTTATTCTGGAAAGACGGATAACTGCACAATCTTTTGTTGATTGATTGTTTTATCTTCGAAGTACTACTTATATTCTTCAGTGTTTCATGCCTGCAGACCGGTGAAATCAGTTCTCCAATCGAACCCTAAAACGTTAATAGCTCCATTGGATGTTCATCAGCAAAATCATCCCCACCAACCTGTGTCCAGTACAACAGAGTGCCCGAAGATTTTACATCAAATTTGTACAGTCATAGCTTCAGTTGTGTTCACAAAAGCTGAGAATAATAAAATTCAGAATAATCAGAGCTAATAAAGTATAGATGCCTGTCGGTTATGTAGATATCAATCCACTGCACACCTGATAATATTGTAAGGTGCCCAAATTGCTGGAAATCCACTTAGAGAGTACTTTACTTGTAGGGATACAGTTTTACTTCAGTTTAGCACAAACGATGCCCAGTAAGAACTTCGTGTAATCCAGCTGGGAAAGGTTGCACACTAAGCAGTCGGCATCTTGAAGACACATCAAAGGGTAACGGATATCTGTAATGGTTTATAAGATGAGTCGACACAACGCATGTCACAAACCAACCGGTCTGTTAAGCCGAATCGGCGACAAAACTCCGTCAACTGCATTTCAAAGACGAAGAAGTCTACTTGTTACGGAAGAGAATATTCATTTTCTTCTCGACTAAAACAATCATAACTTTTGACACTAAAATAATGTCAGCGCCCGCCATCTAAGGCCGTCTGCCTACTCCCTTTCATTTCGCATTGCATGTATCACTTTATCTGCACGTGCAGATCTACCTACCTAGAAGTGATGGAGTAGAAGCTGCAAGTCAGGATGATGGGGTGTTTGCTCAAGTTGGTGTGCAACCGATTCAGTCATGCAAATGGAGTCAAAGTTTATCTCCACAAGACTGGTTTCCTTCATCGTGCTTTAAGTGCACGAGACAGATCATGACGTTTGCAATCTGTCGACATTCTTAGTTATCTTCACGTACTAACGGTAACCGCCGTTGTGAACTCCAATTTCACGTTTAATTTTATTCTACTCACGTGTTCATAGTAACATGCCTTCATCTCCGAATTTAACGCGACTCGTTTGCAATAATCGCTCTTAATCTTCCAAGACAGGACGAAATCTCCGATCTCATTAAACCTGCAAGGCGATATTTTAGATTACTGATGAGTAGTCGGGGATTTGGTTTATTTTCAAGTTGACCATCACTCACATTTGATCGCAGCCTTCGCATTAAGATAGACTTTCCAGCCAACCTCTTTTGATTAGAAGCACTAGACTCGAGTTTCGCTCTCATTAGAGCTCCTCAGTAGTGCATATCCTTGCCACTAAATCCACTTACCAGGATGCTATACTGCAATTTTTTAGCGGAAACACAGTACAGAGGCCAGCTGAGTTGACTTTCACAATGGCCTGCCTAGCGCACTAACATTCTGGACCCAGTATAGATGAATATGCCGTCTACCTCGCTGACAGCCTCACAGAGAGACGGTCGCCTTGAACTAGTAGGAGGAGTAAGCTTGAGAAGCCTCCCAGCGTTTCCTGAAGCAACATCGGTTTTGGTTTGTTTAACTATCTCCACTAGCCAAGTCTCAAGTGCTAAGCTTCAGCTTCATACATATATTCCTCTTAAACCTGTTATATGAACTACTAGGAGGAATGCCCCGTCAACCATTTAATTTCTCCAGGGATTTCTCTGAAGTCCATTGTTTGTTTGCATCTCGAATCCTCGTGCGTGTGATGCAGCATCTGCTTCACTAATGGTTTGTGAGATTTGGATACAGTGCTATTGGGATTTCCGGGTGAGATGTTAATTTTACATTCTTGACCAGTTTGGCACGTATGCTTCGCCGACAGCATAGACAATTTTTCAACAGCCAACATTTGCTGTCAGTAAGGTCCTTGCTTATCGAAAGTAAGGATACATCGACAACGTACCATTGCATGGCCTGTATGTGAGCAAGTATTCCAATTCTTTTACATGAAATAATCCGCACACTCAGATCAATAACCGTCACATCTCCCACTGAACTATGATTTGCGAGTATGTGTTGCTTGTTGAAATTGAGTTTGGGAACCGGTTTGTTAATCTACGGATAGCGATGCCTCGTAGTCAGATTCTGCTCACACTGAGATACATTGCCTTACTCTGTGCTCACGGTTGATTTTGCAGAATCTTCCAAGATTTTGTTCTATCGTTGCACACGTAAGTAACAACCCGCACGACAGTTTTCCCCAACTTCCTTCAGGCTCAGGTCTAATGTGAGATTCCCCTGACCAGCAGAGGAGAGAAGCGCACACGTATCCACTGCCTATCCACGTGACAGTCGACAATCAAGTCCTTATCATCATTTGTGCATGTAACTATCAAGCCTCTCACGTGCCACGTCCACAAAATCCCCAAAATTGCCAAGCCACAACATTTATTTCATTCTCATCCTGTTTCTTTTTTTATTATGTTCAAGATACCCCCGGAAATTTTACATGTGTTGTTCCCATCCTCATTTTCAACATAGGTATGGACACATTGCTCAATACGGGTCCTATTATAAATGCTGTATCTCACTACACTTCAATGGTATATAATTTTTCTCGATAAAAATTGAATATCCTTCTCAGCTTTAGCGTTCCCATGGAACTCTTAGCTAGCTCCGCTAGATTCAAGTGACTAGACTCTAGTTCCTATTTATTTGAGCCTGAGGAATATGGCATATTACGGCCACAATCGTGTTTTGATCTCTGTGCGCGCCTTCATCAGATAACCCCGTTGACCAGAATTTAATCTACAACCTGACCAACAATATGTTCCACTTACCCACTATGGTACGAATGAAACTCGAGTCAACCGCTAAATTTTCAAACGGGTTGAGTGAAAGTTCTTCGGGAACGCACAAGGTGTGATTATTTGCAATTGGTACTCAACTGGTAGTTTTGTGTATATCACTAACATTTTTGGTATGCTTATATTAGAACAGGTTCCATTTGACACAACGTTTGGGACCTGTAAACTTTAGAACCAATAAACGACGGGTGTATTTCTGAACACGTCCGTTACTCTTCACGCGTGCATCAAATGACGGACGGAATGTCAGATGATTTGAACAGTAAAGAGGCGCAGCATTACGCACCGACTTGAATGTTGACAAGTCATTATTTTCATGGTGACCGCCTTGGCAAGACGCACCCTCATCTTCTCGGGGTTGGAGGATTAGCACCAGCCGCCAGTCGCAGTATGTATTTTTCATGAGTAGATTTATCTGCCACACAGGTTAACTAATTGCTGAGATTAGCGCGACATCTTGAACTTCATTCATATTTGAAAGATTAAATTGTACTCAACTAGCTGTTGTACTTCAACGTTTGGATGCATCCTAAGTTGTCAACAGTTCACTGCATGATTCATTCCGGGATATCGCAGTGCGCAAGACCACATTGTATCACTTATCCGATCATCTTTATTGCCTCTTTCCCTGTCGTATTTCAGACTTCCATTCCATCTCCCGTTTGCTTTATGTGATTACGTCGAACTTTGTTCACAAACAACTCTTTGACGGCGGGCCGCGCTGATGTGTAAGGTGATCCTTGTTATCAATATCTTTCAACACTAAGCCTCACCATCAATTACTGAACCCATATTTTGACCTTCTCTTCAAAAATGTGGCAGTTGATAATAACACAATGTTACGTACTTCTTCCTAGTTGGAAATTACATACACCAGTGCTTTCACTGGTGGACCTAAAGGCTATGCAGTTTTCAAATAAAATAATGAAAATCTTTGCAAAGCAACATATCGTGGGTGCTTAATGAGCCACTGTGTTACAAATGGTACACTTTAATAAATAATAGTCTGATCACTTTCTTCTTAAACAGCGTCATTTTTAATCACCTGTCCATATTCAAATTCTAAAATGTACCTTTCCAACTCATCAATACATTATCACACGTTCGTGTGCAAATCCTCGAAGCTTTCAACCTATGAACAAAGCACTGTGCAGCTCCAGGCACCTCGAATGTAGAGAGTGAAATCATTCATCCACATTTAAACGAGAGCCTACTGTGGGTTGGCTCAATTTCTTCTTTGCTGAGGGTGAGTGTAACCCAATCCATCCGGACATGAGCAAAACTGATGTGGCAGACTGAGCTGGACTGAAATTCTTGCTGCTCACCAATAACCAAACCTACTGTTTACAACTCTCGGGTAATTAGTGATGTCACCGTCATCCAGTCATTCCTACCCGATGGTCATAAATTGTGCATTGCCTGCATTCGAATGATAGAAACTGTCGGATGTAATTACTCGATCGGGAATCAGCAAGTTCACTCACATTATTATCTAAATTTTAAGGAATAGATTTCTTCAAGGCAGTGACTTACATTTTTTTGTTAAAAAAGGACTATAAAGTATAAAAATTTTGCAGGTGTATCTCTGTCTAACCCGTTTTCTCTGAACATCCAATCTACTCTGTAGGACTGACGTCGTTTGTTTATGTGGCACATGCTTGAATACCTCTGGATGAAAACTCAGCACAGAATGAGCTCGTTACACGTTCGTTTAATTCCTACAGGGAAATCAGCTAAGAACGCTTCTCATTTAAATTGTCTACTGTGTTTGTACACACCACTTTTCCTAACAACGTCCTAACCAGCTTCCGCCTTTGTTCCCGGACTTTGCCATGTGGATGTAAAAATGTGGCAAGAAAGGCCGAATGTAGATAGTGCTTGCCATTATGAATATAAAAATTGTACACTAACATTGTTGTTCACATTCCCAAACTTAACAATACTTATCACATGTTGCAATATAAAAGCGCTGTGAAAACAATGTTGGCGCTGGATTGTGGTCAGCTCATGTTGATCATTAACAAAACTAATCTTTCTCATGATTTGGTTCAGAAATTTCGATGAGTTAGCCAAGCAGAAATTCGCGTTGATACAATGCTAACAATGGCGTTCACACTATCTACAGAAAACCGCTAGATTGGTGAGATTTTAGGAACCGAAACGGTTCACTTAGAGAAGTGAGGAAGATTGTTACTATTAGGTGGTTGGCATTATCGTCGCAATATTCGTTTTTGAAATTGACGGAAATATTTGCTCAACTTTCTTGGCATTGACTGAGTTTCCGTCCTTCTGCCTAAATGCAGGCTGATTCATGTAAGAACTCATTCTCATCGGTTGGTTCCAGCCACATCACCAAGTGCTCACTCCACGGAGTCCAGCTGCCAGGTTTCTGGTAGTTACGGTATACATACTTGACTGCAAATCACATTGAATCTATCCCATTGATCAAAGGTTGCTAACGTGGGAACTCTACTCAGCTGGTGCCGCCATTTAGCTCACTTAGTTGGACTACTTACCGAGTGAGCATGCATAGTTAGGCGCATGTGAACATATCCTACCGAATGATCGACGTGTTGATGTACCAGTCAGTCAAGCCACAACACGGAGTTAGTGCATTGTACATGTTCCGATTGCTGGCTAGCACGGTTTAATTATCCTGAAGCACATCAGCAAACATGTGGTGAACACATTCGTTAAAGCATCAAACTTGACTCGAGATTGCGAAGCCTAAAGCCGCATCGGTCAACAAACATTTGTTTCAAGATGATCATGGTAGCC
>QNGE01008483.1:0-12545 GCA_008508345.1 Paragonimus westermani | reverse complement strand
GCATCACGTGCGAATAAGTCAAGGAACCTCGTGAAGGAGAGGGGTGTTATATAACACGCAGCATGGTTTGTGAGTAGTTCACCATGACTCGCACGCGCGGGAATTAGGGAGCAAGTTTCAACGCCAAGGAGACCGGAGTTCAGATGCGACTGCTGGAAACCTGTATAGTGTGAACTATGTGTGACATGTCATCAGAAAGTGACGTTAGATTATTGCAGAGGTTATGAATACACAGCAGCTGTGCGAAGTAGTTTTGCGTTCATTGTTCTTTCGTTGCAAATATCTTGCAATTTGTGTCACACAATAAACGACTCCCCAGGCCAAACGCCTTTTGTGATCACAGTAACGTGACTACGGTGATTGCACTTGTTCCTCGCTGCAGTTGAATACAAACGGTCATATTCGGATGCTCGATTTATAAAAGATGTTTCGAGCACTACAGCGTGGGACGATCAGCAGGATGACCATCTATGAGCGATTTGAATTGAGTACCATTCTCTGAGTTGTGGTGAACAATTGTAAGTATCACGGTCAAATGTAAGCCAGACATAGATGGAATTGCGATCCACCACACCTTTGTGTTATTGGCAATAAAAATATAATCAGAGTCCGATCCTCAAATATTTTGGGGAATTCAATGCGTTTGCCTAAACGGATAAGTCAAATCAACATGGAACACGACGGCTTGTAACACATCAAGACACAAACCCTTTAGAAAAATCTACGAATATAATGTACAGTGGCCGAGCATGACTGTGATACGTTTCCCAGATAAGACCAGCGGTAAACATCGTGTCAAACGTACGGCAACTGGCTTGAAATTCATACTACATTCCTATCCCATGACCCGTTGAAATCGCGGTTTTACGTTGATTGGTAGAAGTCCTGCTAGAAGCTTGCGAACGCAACTCAGCTGGTTGACACTCCGACAAATGTACGTGTACTGACTTCGTCCCTTAACCGTACCTAGAAGTACAGTGTGAGTATACCTGAATTTCTGCAGGACGGTGTGTTGCTCAAGGATGCAGTGAACCAACTGGAGAGGAGCACATCCTGGAACTGGATAGTTAAGATTCATCGTTACGAAGGTATCGAGCAACATGTTACACCTCTATCAAGACTGAGGAATGCGCCAGTGATGTTTGTCTGTTGGACACGTTGTCCGCGATCACGCAGTCAATTAGCAGACTGCCAGTGTTCGGAGCAGACAATCATGTCGGTTGGTTGTATCTAGGAATTAGGAGTCGTCAACCGCCAGAGCTTCTCTGTACTAGAAGGATGAACGGAAAATCACCTTGGACAAACCTCAAAACAGTGTGTGTTGATGGTAATGAGGAAGGCTCTGTATCACCCCATCTAGTTTCTTTGTTAATTACCATCCCCCCCCCCAAATTACGCGAAGCATGTTAGTAAACTCATCGTAAGTGCAGCGGAAATCCATCTCGTTATCTACCTTGTAGTAGCTGTATACAGACGCAAAGAAGACTACATCCTCTGGTACGAGACTTGACGTATTAGACAGACAGTCTCTGTCTACGCAAACCAGTGTTGCTGTTCAGTTCCCATTTTTCAAACGTTGCCACAAAGTGAAAGTGATGGATGTCGAAACAATGAACGGCGGATCGATAACAAAGAAGATAATTCACCCAAGTCCCTTAGATCATCACATCCAGTCTTCGCAACTGAATTCTTCGCAACTGAATTACAAATACCGGGTTTGCAAGCGTCAATCAAAATGGTGTTCAGCACTTCCGAAGCCATTTATCTTTCATCCTGCATAACTTTCTTGTAAAGCATTTCATTTTGGCGAACGTAACCGAGCCATTGTGAAAGTCCGTTTCGGAAGTGGTTCAGGTAGTCATAGCAATTAGACCGAGACAAACTCAGGTGGAGCACAGGATAAGTGTCATGACTGACTCAATCGACAGTGTGAGGTCACATTGACTCGGTTACTAAAGATGTTCAAGAAATGACCGCCATTATACAATGGGTTGCGGAAAAGCCACACTCTCCAGTCAACCTGGTTTACTACAAGTGTGCACAAACGTTTAAAGGGAGTTTAGTGGAACTGGGTGCAACAGGAATCCGCGATGTACTGGTGAAAATGGGCTAGATATGCAACATTTAATGAAAGTTTTCAACCGAATGATGCAGAACAAAATGGTGAAAATGGAACATTTCCGGTCTTCGAATGATGTAAGATTTAGCCGTTTTATCAGATTTTGGAAATGAGTTACTTAACGACAGGTGACACGGCCGCACGCTGTGACGACTACTTTTAAACTTTTCAGAACTCTTTTGCACGTTACAGAGAAAGTGACTATCAACCTCACCCAAAGACTTCCGTACAGCGGGGTCGACAGATTGCGTGTTTAGAAAGGCAATTCCCCGACATTTTTCTCCAAATGAGTCCAGAATTGCATAAGAAAAGTGAAAGCAATGCTCTGCGCTGGATAAGAGAGCTATTTGATGGTGAAGGCATTAAAAAACGGACAAAGATTATAGCTGTGTATAGATCGTTGACATATTAGGAAGTAACGTGAGCTTTTGTGCAATAAAGAATCGCGCAGAGTATCGGGGGATAACCGCAAAATGGCGAGTGAGTCACTGAAGAATTTAGAAAACGGAAGAGCAAATGAAAATTATGGCACAAAAAACTAACATAGATTTGGTGAACCGTATGGAAAGAACACACCAAATCATGTCGACATAAAATCTAGATAGTGTACATTCGTGTGACAACATATCCGTGCTATATACGCATGACGAAGTAATCGGGATACAAGCACATTTCAAACGGACGCTATGGCACGGTCTTACCAAATATTTAGGAATACTGTTAATCTATTCTGATCACCCTCTACCAGGGATTACCAGTGAAGCCGTAACTACCAACGGTTCAGTCAGTCTAATAAGTGGTAACACGAGCTTACACAATCAGTTCCAAACAGTGGTCAAAATGATACCAACAGGAACACTACAGGCACAATTCGAACTGCAAACTGGATAGAGACAGAAAAGAAAAGTACGGATAATATACGATTTGACGCAAACTGGAATGGTCGTTTTTTAAAACACAACACTGACACAACTTCGTCGAAATTAACAATTCTCATTTTATCTTGGAAAGTGTCGACAAATTACGTAATCGTTGCAGAAGTGTTTTGTGAAAACTCAATCACAATTTCTGACAGGAAATAACAGGTGGAATCTGCACCAGGCTGAGGTATTTCACTTGTTCATTTTCCAGTATAACTTCGATAGATCAAAGTGAAAACTTGGTTAAGTTATCTATTGTAACTAGGTTGACAGCCTACGGGCGCGTAAACAGTTAGCGGACTAACGGTTGATGAAACGGCGGACAACAGAGCGACGGTCAACGGTAAGGAACAACGGGCTACGGAGTATACACGACTGGCTCCTAAATTCCCGGCCAACTCGACCACTCGAGGCTGACGCATGAAAACAGATAAGACTGTCCTCCGGACAGTGCTCTTTTTATGTCACTTAGTCCGAAGACACGCAAAGGTCGAGAGAATGGAATAGACCGAAGTTCAGTCAGTGCAGGGTAGGCGTGTAGTCGAGATGACGACAACAGCTGTCACAGTGGCTGAGGACGCTCAAGAAGACCGGAGAAGTACGTGACTCTGGGAAAGGTGAAGGTCACTCAGAAGCATACTTTGCTAGTATTTCTGTTACACAATGTTCCCAGAGAACCAGTGAATTTCGCGACATTATCATTGGCAGGTATCCGGATTACAAGGATGTTGAAAGTGGGCGAAATCAGCTAGCTCATTTAGCCTTTGAAGTAAGAACACCTATGTCAGCTGTTGGAGCATCCTAAGAACACAAGCAGACCGAAAGGAACTAGGATTCAACAAGCTTGCGGACAGTGTAACCGACATACATTTTAGGAATACACAGCGACATTCTACAGTGATCACTTCCGAAATGACAATACAACAACTATGGATCTGTCACGGTGTTGTGACTCGAATCGCATCTCACAGTAACGGTGCGACAGTATATCCCAAAAGACGAAGTCGAACAAATGAACCAGATGTTGTGAATGCGTTGAACTACCCTCTCGGAAAGCGTTTCTAACTAGTGACCTAAGCAATCGCGAAGACCCCAACCTGGTAGACATCTATCCACTTTGTCCAACACAATAGTCCGAGCCTTGCTGATTCATGACCGCGTCGTCGCTTGACCACAAGCGATCACTGTTTTTCCGCAAATGGTAGTATTCCTCATAAGCAAATGACAAGCGTGAAAATCTTTGGCCTCCGTCAAATTTCAATCAGTACGCGGTATGTGCATCAACACTTGAGCTGTGAAGTCAGGCCGAAGGTACAGAGATTTCACACTTGGATTCGATGTGATTTGTCACAGCTGGTTAGCAGAAGTGTCTAGATGCGCTACATTACTCAGTGGTAACATTGCCAAAAATTCGACGATAGCGATGACAAAACCTACCGCTAATTGTTCAAGTCCACCACGGTAACCTTTTGGCACATTTCACACAAGGCCTGTGATGGGTGGATATCCGAGTCCGAATCTCAGATATTCACATCCAGTAGTTACTATACGTTTGGGACGACGTGTGTCCGACACACTACATAACATTACCCATCCTGGCATCCAGGACACGGCCGAGCCCACTTCCGATGGGTGTGCTCGACGAGGTATGCAAAAAGACGTCGGAAACCGAGTGCGCGTTTGTTTAGTCTGCCAATAGGCTAAAATTTATCACCATGTATTAGCTGTAATAAGCCGATATCCAACTAATTCCTCGTCTTCCACATAGTCCATGCTTACTGACTCTCTCATCAACAACACGGATAACCCCGTCCCGGAACCCCCAACACATACGCTCCCGTTCTGGTCATAAAGTATGCTACCCAAAGCGTTTCGCAGAGCCGTAGGGTAGTATGTCTCGACACAAAAAAAGAAAAAGCAAACAACCGTTTTCAAAACAAAATAATGGTTGCATTCGCCCTGGTTGCTTCTTTTCGAATGTTCGTATTCGTAGTGTAATTTGGTCGAGTACGTTATTCATTTTTGTACTGATAATCAGTCAGTTTCCTTTCATTTTCTGTCGCGTATGTTATCCGACGCTGACATGACGTACGTGGCACCATCGCGTTCATCCTCAATCTCGTATTGGATGTCGTGCTTGAACGTTCTGTGGATGCCCCGCGTCGGACATTTATATATGTTTATGGTTGTTTCGGCATCTTTAAGGGCGGATACTCGAGTGTGAGCTCGCTAGGAACTGTGAGCATTATTGCTTCTCCACCTGCGACGTCTGGGGATTGTCGTAACAATCGCAGGCTGATTGGATATCAGCTGGTACGCTTTGAACCAGATCAGGCCAAGGGTGGCTGGTCCCAGTTATCCTCATCAGGAGCTGTGTAGCTGCCTGGAGATTTCACTGGCCTACCTGCGGTATGATGTGTAAAATAGTTCCAAAACTCATGGTTGCATATTGTACCTAGGCTATTAAGAAAGCTTGCATGATGTGTGCTGTCCGATTGTTTATCTGCATGTCATGTGACGGTGAAGCAAACCCAAAAGACACACGTGTCATATTCTTCCGGTTTACTCGCTCATCGACGACCTGTCTCTGGCCTCTCTAGCTAAGTCGCGTGTCAGTGCTGTTTATGGCGCTCTCAGAGGCCACTTGTACATTTCGTCGGATAAAGATTTGGTATCTCCCGTCAACTCTCTTTTGTTTATTGCGTCTGATAATTGCGTTTCTGGGGAATGGCGACTTATTGCCACAAGCACTAACAATGAACCGAAAACCTTGGTTGCTAAGAAAATACATCTGAAAATACAAGAACGCCTAAAATTTCACACTTCAAAACAGCGCACATACACGTGAATTGTCGCAACATAGCAAGATGCACGGAATCGGTATTATTAACCCATCATTAGATAGAATGAGAGATGAGAAAACCGAAGAAACTTGATGTAAAACAACCATACGATAAGAATGGGAAATAAATTATAAGTAAGCGACTACGGTTAAGTGACCACCAGACGACAACAATGAAGATAATTCGAATAATTATTCAAAGGCGCTCAGTGTCCAGCAGTTTCTTCTGAACAAGCCATGCATGTCACCGATGAACAGGCTAGGAACAATTCGCCCAACGCTGAGTAACATCCCCACCGTTTTGAAGTTTTCCGTGGTAGATCGAACACCCTGGATTTCAAATAGTCCCACTAAAAGGAAATCATCGGAGTCAAGTCGATAAATCGAGGTGGCCAATCGATTTTGCTATGTTCACCAATCCAACGACCAGGTATATGGCTATTCAACGAATCCTGGAAAACTTTTGCGCAATGGGATAAAGTGCTACCATAATGAAAGAACATGCGATTTCGTACAACAGGTAACAGTGTGTCTAAATAAAGGTTGAGTACCTCGGAAAACCCTTTCAGATAGTTACGTGCATTGAAACTGCCATCAAAAAAATATGGCCCTACCACTGTTCGATTATGAATGCCACACCAAACAAGAACCTACAAATTGTACTGATAACGGTCGTCCACCGCAACTTGCGTTTCGTGCCAAGAATGTTTCATTAAATTATGATGGTTGATATCATCGTGAAGATCGAACACAGCTTTAATGCTAAGCAGCATATCATCGGGAAACGTGAATGACTCGGCCAACTCCGTCCAAAACCATTTGCAATAGGCAACGCGCTGGACTCCGTTTTCGTCAGAAGTGCGCTGATGTTTTCCTAGCTATGTACGCTGGAAGCTGTCTCCGGAAAGCAGATCTACCAAACTGCCCCGGCTGATGTCAAAGTGGGCAGCCGATTCCTGGTTAATGTGGTGTGGATTCTCACGGATTTCTCTGGGTTTGACAAAAGTGAACCCACGATCCTGTGGTCGCACAATGGCTTTTCGCGAAGCAGCAGAACCAGTTTCATGAAACCTTCCCAGCAGGCGTAAAGAAGATGCAGATGACGGTTTCTTTAAAGTCTGATGTATACGGTGAAATTCGGCGCAAGCCTGCAGGGGACCCAGGCCGTCTAAGCAGAAATCAACTTTTTCTTTCCGTTCAAATACCGTATAAATGAAATCATTCTGGAGTCATCCATCTTTCCATAGTGATAAAACCAGACAGTGATGTGTCGTGATTTACATAAAAACCACTCCTTGAATCGGAAAATGAATGATGAGACGATTGTCCTAATGGTAGAAAACACACTGGGAAATTTGGTGCGATAAAAATATGAAAAGCAAAGGAACAGTACATTTACCACGTGCACCAGAATGGAGGGATCTGTTTATAAGTGAAACAGGCAACAAAGGTGAGTACGGTTGTGACTTGAATTTAGGACGTCAAGAAGTTCGCCTTTGATAACATGCAAAACGCTGGGCCATAGAAGATTATCTGTTAGCTCAATCTAAATAAATATGGTTTGAACAGAGATGGAGCTGGTCGTCATGTGGCCAGTCGTCTGTCAGTGCCACTGACTTCTCTGGAGCTGGAATACACAGTCGGAGGCGCCAATAAAAAACGTCATTGAAAAGCGAAACTAATTCATCGAATCATCGGTGTGTGAATGAGCCAGTGGGCTGTTGCACTTCAAAAACAATACTGAAGGCTGGCAAAAAGCGACCGCGGAACGGTGAGTTTGGGCTGAATCGATGTTGCCTCCAGCTATGTGAATGCGTAGCGTGGACTGTCCCAGTGGGAGATTTTTGTCCATTATCCATCAGTGCACGCGCATAGTAGTTTACATATGGGAGATTTATCGTGTGAGCGGCGAACTTTAAAAGACCTATTCTGCTAACTTGACGTGGTCATCAGACACTGCGTACTACGTTTACTGGGGTTTCGACCTCTTAGGGTATAGCCATGTTAGGCTGACTGACAGGGAGCACTCAGACATGCAGTCACACTCACAGGGTACAGTGTCTCACTACTGGCCATGTAGCAGTACCCACGTAAAGAAGCACTATCTCACGAGTATATAGTAGATATTTTTCATGGTTGTAGCGTTACTTTAATCCATATATGGAGCAAGGAGGTCAGAAAAGATCTCTGCCAACGAAACAGCATCCCAATCGTCCAACGGCTGACCGTGATCAGTAGCCTGCTGTTCAATACAGTTGAATACTTTCAGTGCTCCTCGAAAGATTGATCCGACTTCTTGAGCATCTATTGCGCGCGGCAGAGGTAAAAATGGGATACCCGTGTCATTTTCCCTGTCCTTCAAGACAACCAAATCATTTACTATCGATTTGGTCGGACTGTTAAGTCAGTGGCTTCGAATGGTACTCGGGAGAAAGTCCCGTATCCTTCTATTTTACTGGTCGGGCTTTCGGGCCAGAAGCTCAGGAAAACTTCCGTACCACAAACAACCGAAAAATATCCGAAGTTGTTGAGGTCCTGATAGACCAGTTCGCTCGTTTCAATTTTCCTCCTCTTAAACTCTAACTGTTATCCATATAGGCCAAAACTTCCGACAAACAATTTCCAACAAATGAATTAAAAAGATGCTTCAACAAGGACTCCCTTTGAGTGTGGAACTACAGGTCCGCTGTCACCGAAACACGCCTTCAATGATCTTACCCTCATCATTCACCCGAATTTGCCCCTGGACAGCGCCGTAGATCAATGGTACCTCCACCGCGTCTCGAAGCGATGGGGCCGTTTCACACCGTCAAGCTGCACTCAGGATTGCAGTGAACTCTAATAGGGATTAAATCTTGCTCGATCGGATTCCAACGCATTGTTCTCTGTGTACCGTCAACAGTTGAGGTCCGGGCAAAATCAGTCGATATAGATCGGGGATAAATAGCTCATTTACTACATATGCCCATGCAACAACAAACAATAGCTTAGATTCTGCTGAGAACACCATTTACAATACGCCTTCTGATCTTTTGAAACCGACCAAACGCTTGTATATCAATATTGTTATCTGCAATATGAAGAATAACCTGGTTGTCTCAATTCGGAGTATCGAAAATGTTCAATGCCCATGCGTGACGTATTGACGATAGAAATCGACTGCTACGAATGTGTACAACTTATGGATTGATAACAGACTGCGCATTTCAGTAGATGCGATGGATATGCACCGCTTAGAGACCACCCTGTACACATCGACCATACCATCGTCTGCCACTGATAGCGCCATTCCAGTAGTGCCAACCATTTTGGAGTATCCACCTCCGCTCAGTACATGTCGCCGTTTGCGCACGTTTCATTTTACCGTTTGTACAAACAGTGAGCCCACACATTAGAGTTAAAGCAGAAAAATAACGCACCTTCAGTAATTTAGAAAAGTCGCTCGACACCCACCCCTCTCAAGAGGCATTGAACGACACGGAAGCCACAGATCAATACATTCTGTAGAACGTAAGTCTACAATCAAGAACTGGTAACCGGTGAGACGAAGAAAGTCCTCGAAAGCTTGAACGACTAGTTGATTCGCTGTTCGAGAAAAATAGCTGAAGGTCCCAAGCGTCATTGCAGGTTATGAGTGGGCTCGCCAATAGCTCCGCAGACTGTTCGGGCCCGGCTTTCTGTCACCTGATTTTTGGGAGTTGCCGGTAGCACCGATGTGTATCACCTCGACAGCGTGATGTGCCCACCAGTTCACACGATTTGCTCTTAGCAGAGTAGCAGCTCCACGAGCAGCCACACGGATTGAATCATACTCATTATTAAATGAAACACTCCGGAGCGCATCTACAGGCTCGAGAAACCGCATGCAAACTAAGCTATTGGTACCTGAATAAAGATGAAGTGTTGCAAGAGTAACTTGACGATGGAGATGACCAAGTGGTGTCTGGAGTGTCGCAAATTACTTGCCAGAAGGGGACCGTTATTCGTACAAAGCTGCAGCATATGTTTGCCGCTGTTCATTTGACAAATAAGGTGAAAGCGCACAATACTTGAGCGTAGCATTCAGCAGCTAGCCTACCTACTTCAGCACCACATGTTCCAGCTTGATGTACAATGTATTGGTGAAAAAACCTTTTATCGCGTTTGGACCACAGTGGCAACATACGTCAAAATGATAAACGGTCTGAGGGCTTTATCTCAATGATATAACATGTCATTAAAGTCGGAAGCGCAAAGATAGTTGTTGAGGAACGAAAAGCGGAGCATTCTCTGTGTGTCAGCTTAAGGTAAATCAAGGAGCTTCTCGGTAAGCGGTTTGAACCATGGGATCATCAGAGAATCATAGATTGTACATGATCTGCGGACTTGCCGGCGTACTTTCGAGGAGCGGTATTGAGGCGTGTCTTAGCAAAACAACGCGTTGATGAGGAGGACACTCAGGATACATACAAAAGCTGCCTAAGCCTGCATGTGTTCAAGCCCTGAAGGTAAGAACAGGAAGTGACGCTCGGGAGTAGATAGATTTGTGTTGGCTGCGCGAAATCCATGTAGACGACTGGTGTCCCAGTTTGGTGACTATGAATTCACTGCCAATCGTTGAAAGACTCTCGGTAGAGATGCATCGGCCCACCTAATAAACACATCATCTTCGTGGGGAACAATACATCAGTGGTTCTCATGGATACCTAACTGTCACAACTATGAAGGATAAGCAAACCCTGGCCAAGAATAAAAAGAAGGGTAGGGGATCCAACAAGTAAAACCACTTTTACATTCAAAATTGAGGTGCCTACAATTTGGAAACAAACAAACGACCTATAAGTGAAAGTGAGGTGCCGTCAACAGCAAAATTCCCACATGGCTTCCACTGCCTCCCGTTAATAAGTGTGCGTACTTAATAGACAACTTGTAACAGGCAAGTCGGGCGTTCTGGCTTCGTGTGTCCGTCACACTCGTAAACCCACTTTGTGCACGTGGAGACATCGGGGGCAGAGTTCTTCAGAAGCAGCAATTCCAACGATAGTCGTGCTGAAGGATATAACAGAAACAAGCGTAAGCCAAAGGCCGGTAAGACGTGCACACGACTTACTCAAATGAAAACAAAAATAGCGTCGAAAACCAAACAACAACATTCACGCCACTGAACCCGGTTGACTGCCGTATCACCGACACCCGCAGCCACCGACTCCGTGAGTCACGAGGTCACCAGTCTGGGAGACCGACCCGGTCAACAGTGGCCAACATCCTGGTGAACGATTTCATTTGTCTATGCCAGGTCACCATCTATCTACCTCGCAACATACGCAAGTCAGCCGCAAAATCGGCAAAGAATACTCGCTGTGGAAAAGGACTAGCTAGCATCCTTAACACATGGCCTAGCTATCCATCCAAGCCTGTGTAACCATGAGGGTTGAACACAAAGACTCCCGCGGCAATTACCACCAAACACCAGCCTTTAATCTCTCCATTGTTTACTTGTTAGCGAAAACTGATACGACTAATCGGTACGAAGCTTGGATAGCCAAATACCTCAAGGCGATCCAGATTTTCTGCCCTGTGCGCTCAAGTTTCGCCGCCATAAACTGACACAACCCTCACTTCCGCCTTATACACGCAATCCTTAAGCCTCAGAAAGAGGCCGCTTTGTCTCCAGAGGCATTCTATATTAGCAAGTACAATCTTAGCTTTAGAACCATAAACTTCTATTTCAGTTCCTACTACTCTACCGCTGCTGCCACGAACCCCAATTACACAACCCGGTCACCAACTTCCACAACTTCATTACCTAACTTTGAAACTATAAAATCAAGACGGTAGAGGCACCTTACATATTGACGCTGTAAAGCTCATTTCGAAATGCTTGATAGAACGCAGAATCCCAACAGGCATGATCGTCCTATGAGTGCTGTATGAGCGTATCGCGAAACAATATGGCTTCTGGCATTGTCTGTACTGCTTGAGAATTGCCAAACAATACCCTGTCGTCAGCGCAATCAAGATAAATCAGCCTTCCATCGTATTGGAAAAAATGAGGAGAAATGTTTAAAGGTGACAGCAATCACTTACGCTGTTCCTGGTGCTGACACTTGAAGAATTTACTGGTATATATTTAACACGTGAAAAACATAAGGAGTTGCATATGTGCCACAGTTCGCCGTAAAGCCTAGCCTGAGCCGAAGTATGGGAATAAAACACCGATGAAGTGTTGCTAGCATGTTGGCATCCTAAGAAAGCAACCAGGACACCTCACGCCATATGGAATGATCGGTCCGGTTTCGGGGTAGGTGGTTATCGGCTGCATACATTTTTCTGCTTGGTTGAAAGTGACATCTATTTGGGAACCGAATGATGGCTCGTGGCGGCTGGAGAGGCATTTGATTTTCCTCGACCTTTTAGTTTGCCCGCATCAAAAGTGAGAAAAACATTGGTACAATCACCTTTCTGCAGAACTACCACTGTTCGCATGTCGTTCACACGACCATAACGGACTGGTTATAGGAAACTGTCTCAGCAACCTGTAACGCGCTACGGAGTGGAAGCACCGAGAAACAGCGACTCTCTGAAGGACGGGAGCACAGCGAGAGTCTGAAGTGTTAAGACAAATCGAAATTCGAAACAATTGGTTCCCTTGAACAGGTTGAACAAAGCAGTTAGAACACAGAAA
>QNGE01008481.1:3349-16763 GCA_008508345.1 Paragonimus westermani | reverse complement strand
TGATCAGTTCGAAGTGTGTGTGGTGTTACATCATGTGGTATAGGTTTACCCTCGGTTGTTATTAGATTAGATCTGCTGTTCAGATGTTATTAAATCTGTTTTCGAAGATATCGTCTTCAGGCAGGCAGAGTTTGAGAATCAACCTGATGTTCTTTCAAGTTTGGAATAGAGAGCAACACATAAAGCGTTCACCTTTTATCGACATTCTCTCCGTGGGGATGTTGTTCGTGTACCTCCACCCCAAATCCTCATCGATTGAGACAGTGCCGGTAGCTACGGGAATTTTTGCTACTTGATGGCAACTTGTTGACAGGTTTGTTCGTGGACCGCGATTTGAGAGCGCGTACAGAATGACAATGCTGCTTTCGGAATTCTTATAAGGCGTGTCTGGGAACACCATAGCCGGAAAATGACCAAACTGCCTTTGTTGCTGTATGGCAGTGAGACTTGGACACCGTACCAGCTGAACGTGGGCTATCTCAGCCGCTTTCATGTGAAGTGTCTGAGGCGCATTTTGAGTATTTGGTGTTCGGACATGATTCCGAACGCTGAGGTACTGCGGCGAGCGTGCATGGACGGGGTGGAAGCCATATTGGTGATGAATCAGCTCTGGTGGATCGATGACCTTACTCCAAAGCAGCTATTGTACGGACAAGTGAAAACAGGTAAGCGATATCCTGGTAGTCAAAAGGAAGATACCAAGATGTTGTGTAGGGTTGTCTTTCACGTTGCAACACTGATTTCAGATGTTGGGAAGATTTAACGCACAACCTGACGGCCTGACGGAATACGATCCGGACGGGTGTCTGGAAGTTCGTCGAGAAGTTGTTACGGGGCCGCGGACGGAAGCGGACGGTGAGCACGGGAATCATCAGTGCCATGGGTCGCGGAGACGTGACCACGTGGCACTGCGATGTGTGCGGCCGCGAGTGCGCCGACCGTTTAGGATCAGTAAGTCACCAACCTACTCATTGTATACCCCTGGCAAAGAGACAGCGAGTGCGTTCGGCTCAGGTCAGGCACGTCATATTCACTATGCATCTGTTGATAATTGCATCGGCCAGGTGCCTGGTCATTTGGCAACTAATCCACTCCTCTTTTCAGAAACTTGGGTGTCTGCAATCTCCTATCCATTCGTTTCTTCAGCTTTTTTGGTGTACTGCACGAAGAATGGTCTGTCTGGCTTTTCACAATCCAACGTGAATTTTGTTTCTCATCCTTATATTCTCTTTGGGATACACTGACCTGCACTTCTGTACTTCACAAATCTTAAATCCCAGTCTAACTCTTGTTATTGCGGTCTCTCTCTGTTTACTTTCCGGGAGATAACAGTTTCTTTCCCCTGCTAGCCAATCAGATGGCTAACCAGCATTGGCCGGTTGGACACAAAGGTTCCACCGGCACATCTCTCGGTCTTAGTCCTCCGGGTTTAAAGTAGCTATTTCGTGCGCGGGTGGAACCGCCAATGGTGCAACGCAAGCCAATTTCGCGGGTGTCCTTCGGCTTCAGTCACTGCGACAGGCTAATCCGAATCGGATGTCGTTAGCCATATCGCGTGACTACGCTCGCCGCCAATATGATGGAGAATCGAATGAACTGAGCTAACATACGATTGTAATTTGAAGCGTTAGCTGAGCGTAATGTGAGCTGCTCTGGAATAGTCAATTTAAATATTCCAAGTGTGTGTGTAATTTGATGACAACGCTGTTGTTGCGGATGACATGCAGGGCAAGCGCAAGCGTTATTTTCACCACCACTTGTAGCCCTCTTGTTCCCCCATTCATTCAAATTCCCGTAAGTGTCCACATTCACGCAGTGCGATTTTTCGTTTTACTCCTTACGACTTGTACTGATCGGGTTCCCACATTTCCGCTGGTGAGAGGAGTTTGGCTTGTCAACCCGGACACCTTTGGGTTCACAACCTCAGCTTTTTGCTGTGATCAAACTCGGTGTCAACATAAAGCGCTGCCTCAATTACTTTTCGAATTGTTCTGCTACGACATTTACGTAGGGGGGACACCACATCAATGGCTACTTCGCCAATGAAACAGCGGTGAGTATAAAAACTGATGTCCCAACATTCACTTTTCCTCCAGGTCCAACTACAAATAACATACTGTCGAAGTAGGTGGAAATCCTGCATGCAGGGTTGTCTTGCATCTACTATGTTGAGCTTGTCGGCGCGAAATCTACCACCGTGAGGCCCATCAACAAAAATCTTATTTTGAACGCATCCGGCCGGCCGAAATACTGAGTGATTACTTTGAAAAATGTAGTCGCAACTTCGGCCGGCATGTGCACGGTTTCCATGAGGTTTTCGTCAGCTTCGCCCTCTTCAGCCACCGCTTCGGTTTCTCCGGCAAACCCGGAGGAGTGGCCTCATCGAGGACCTAACATATTGGTTGACCTGCGCCTGTCAGCGGACGACTTGCTCGTTACCTAAAAGACCAGGTTTGCTTGCATGTGCTTTGTTTTTAAAATGGGTTTGAGTCTATCTTGGATGTCAAAATTCTATCCAGTTGACCCTGTCGTGCTCTAGTCCGTTGAACTGTGGGACCAGTTGCTCGTTTTTATTGCTCTCACAACCCACATCCAAAAGTATGAATTCCTTAGCCCGCTTGCCCCATCGGCTGATTTCCACTCACCCGCATACACACCCGTGGTGGTCTGCCAGGTTGCCTTCTCCTTTGCTCCCGTGATTATCGTAGCATACAAGCCGGAGTTGTTGGTCTGTTTTCCTTGAATTTAGTGAGCTTTTCAAACATATTGATGCAGACTTTCTTCTGATCAACTCCCTATGGAGTTACAATCAGACATTATTATAATTGTTTACCAGAGTCCCATACCTCAGTAGCCAGCTGTTTTGTACCTAGTCTCTTAACAGACAAATGGTATTAACCTCGTACATGTTTGTTGTCAGCAACTATTCGAGAGGTATACAGTATTTTTGGAGGTTCTCGTTGTATATGATACTCGGATGAAACGGCCATGAGTGATGAAACTTCGCTTAATCTTTGGTATTTTTGATGCAGTACATGTATTCGATTCAATAATGGCTATTCTTACGTGATGTGCTCTCCAAAGCGGTTCCTAGTACACTGTATTCGGGGGAACACGAAAGGCTGGGTTGGCCTAGGTTACTCTTTGACTTTCCAGGTGATAAGCGCAAACCTTTCAATCGTCGGTCGGTCCAGTCTGGTGTATTAACTAGGCTGTTGGTGGACCATGTGAAAATAAACCATTCAGGCACACTTAGAATAGAAGAGATATCAACAAGCTGGCCAATGTTAGCACAAAATGATGTTTCATGGCAACTTCTCAGTTCCTCATGTTCATATACTCGGAAACAAACTAGCCCTCAATGCGCTTCACAATTTATTCTACGGCCGCTCGGTTACCTGCCTCTTTTTGCTTACCACCAAGGCAGTGCTTCCCCACGCACTTCATTCGGTCGGACTTGCGCATCCTATGGATTGAAAACGTGTGCCTCCATTCTACCGGGCCAATGTAAGTCGGAAGGACTCATCAGACTGATGACTGTCAACCTGTCGTTTTCGCCTCGGGGTCAACTTAGTACTGTCGTGTGAGCGTGACTCTCCGAAAAACTGGATGCAGTTGCTTCAGAGCTTGTGCGGTTTCTAGCTCAATCAAGCTGTTCCCATTGCATCCGACCAACCGAACTCGCGTTCGGTGAGCTTAAGAGCTCGTCTTCCGGTGTTCGAGACAAAGCAACTGCACAAATGCGATGGTCGTCATACTCCATTGCCAACTGCACAACAACGGAGCCTTTCGTATTACAAAACCGATTTGCCCCCATATACTTCATTGGTTTACTAATGTTTCCACTATAAGCAACCGTTAACTATATAGACACGACTCAACTATGCTCAGCTGTTCATGTTATGTTCCTCTCCCCTGCGTGTTGCATCGTCTTCCTCTGTGAAACAAACTTAACATCTCTCGTGAATATTCCGAGTGATGGCTGTTGTTTTCTTGACCAATCTTTCTTCTGACTGCTGCTATTTACTATGTGATTAGTCACCCGTAATTCACTTCCGGTAACTCAAACCGATCGGTCAGGATTTGCGCGCAATTCTGCCGTGGCATAAGTTCTGAGGGTTTCAGCCCTCCTGATTAGTGTGCATGGTCCATTTGGGGACATAAAACGAGCCCCGCTTTCCACTTGAACCTATGCAAAACGATCTGGTGTCATTATTTAAAAGACCTATCATAATCCACGAGATTTGACAGTCACATAGTTACCTGACCATACCTGGTTAACTTTCACCCGGTGTCACGCTTGCCCACCCACTCCATTCAGACACTTTCGGAATAGGGATACGTCTGGCCGACCCCAAAGTGGTTCTTCTCTTATTAAGCGCTTTGTGAGGCTTAATTACAGCTGCGCAGGGGTTTCTGAGCGTGCATTTTAGATCCTTCGTTGGCATTTTTCTTCATTGGCTTCGTTGAGGTGGTCCGTCAGCATATTACTCCGCATGCTCTTAAGAATCGGTTGATTATAAAATATTGATATCCCCTTGCTGAAATAAATCAATGACTGTACACTCTCTGATTTGTGCCGGGGAACTTAAGTTTCTTCCTGCATTACATCTACCTCCAGAACTTTTTAAACTGAAAACGATCTATCAAGATGTAACTCGAAGCGTTCGAAAGAGAGCCATATTTACAGCGTGCTATTTTGTCACATCCTCTCCACGCATACCAATTTTTGACCAACTGAACAGTAGGAGAGATAGGTGGATCAGGACTTCACATGACAAAAAACGATACCAGGGAAATCATGGAGTGGATGTGTTTGGAGTTTGAACATTGTTGATGATCGCGAATGATCCAGCAATTCAGGTTTGCCCTTTCGTGCTTCAGCCACTCTAAAAAAGTCTGCCACAGCAACTTTGTGGACGGCGTCAATACTGGGTTTTGATAACGAGCCAAATAGAGAACGAATGTCTGTTCCAGCACAGGCCAATGGTCAACCGAGTAATCGTTGGCGAATTATTCTTCTGTATTCTCAGGTTGACCACCACTACACATTTGATCGCAGCTTTCGCATTCAAGTAGACTTCCCATCCAGCATATTCCGAAAAGAAGCGCTGGACCCGAGTTTCCACTCATTAGAGCTCATCAGTAGTGCATATCCTCACTACGATCAGGATTTGAACTCCGGCCATTCCAACCATGAGGCAACCGTGTTCACCATTGCGTTATTGACTCCAAATTAGGAACGACCGAATTATCCAATCTGAACGCTGAACCACTCTTGCTCGTGAACAGTGATCAGGTTGCCCGATCGTCTAAATAGGAGACACAGAAACTGTACTGTTAACTCCAATCGACAGCCCCGCGATTAGGACTTCTGAGGCAGGTCGAGATCACTGGTCGCATTAATTCCGGAAAGCGATATTCTAAATTACTGATGAGTAGTCGGCGATTTGGTCCAAATCATGGCCGTGGTGAGGATATGCATTACTGACGAGCTCCAATGGAGGCGAATCTCAAGTCTAGTGCTTCATTTTGAGGGAGGCTGGCCGGCGAATCTATCGGATTGCGAAGGCTGCGATCAAACGTGAATGGTGGTCAACTGGAAAACAAACCGATTCCCCAACTACTCATCAGTAATCTTTTCTATTTGTTGTTTCAGACAGAGGAGGTTTACCGGCTGACAGTTGCAAAGCACGCTTTGATGAACTGCGCTTATGAAATCAACGAACCGCTCGAATCCCGCTTTTGAGTTACTTGTAGGCAGGATTGAACGGAGTAAAACAGTGGTATCCCGTGTTTGTTTCGTACCATTTAAAATACACGCTTCGTCCTCGTGACTCGTTGTTCCTGTTGTTCGAGTGCTCTGTTGAGTGACTGGTTGTTGGCTGTTGGAGCTACTTCACGTACACTACGTCTGTCGTAAACTATCGTTTTTGTTTCAGCAAGTACGTGCGCACCGAACACCTGGCTGATCCTTTGTGTAATACACGTCAACCGAAAAGTTAGGAACACAACCTAGCTCTCAAGCTTCTCTGGGGAGGTGTTTCGCAGCATTAGCAGAAAGTGCTTATGCTAACACCTCGTGATCCGCACAAATATAAAAGTTTTTATTTTTTACTTCCTGTTGACTGGATGCATTGAAACTAACTCTCTCAAGGATGCGTGTATCAGCCGGATGCAGTTTTTGTGGAATAAATTCGAGTGGTGATATTCACTCGAATATTGGTGTTGGACAATTCAATCCGAATCAGTGCACAGAAAATACAACGTCTATGGGCCAGAATTTCCATATTATTGCATCAATAAGCCTAAGGCCTTTAACACTTCAACTTCGGATTTTCTAATTTCAATGTAGTTTGAGCCGGCACCCTCAGTACAACATAAGAACTGAGCAACCACTAGAGTGTACGCCTACGTAAATATTACCGCCACTGGTAAAAGACCGCACGCATATGAGAACGCTTAAGCTCGCGAACCGGTGATGTGCATTCGTACTCGTAACTGTCTGACCATGCTTACTATCTCTTGCATTGCAGTATCAATGCCAACTTAACTGTACTAATCAACACATCCTCTGCAGGCACGTTAACATTCCTATAGGTTTGTGCACGTGGGGTCATTGATCTAGTTCCATATCATGCCCCAACTAGCCCGCACCAAACGTAACTAGATAACAGCAATGAGACAGATACCTAGTATGTTTGTATCAGATGCAAATCCACAAACATATGCTAAGTTCGGTGCCGACAGACTACAGATCAAGCATATTTAAATGGCCCAAGAACATTGGTGGGATATAAGGAACAGATAGAAAGAAAAACATGTGTAGTGTGACGAAGCATGCTGCTGTGTTGTTGGCACCGTTTTAGTTTACGGTTGTGTAAGTCGTGTGAATGGCTTACTGGGCTTTCGGCTCATGCTCGTTTGTGTTGCTTCCGTTTATAGGGCTGTTGTTAGGGCCCCTACTTTGAAAAAACGCTGTTTTCTGGTGCCTCCGCGTTACGCCAAAGTTGGTCTGAACGTGTAACGTACGGTCATAGTGAAATCGGCCGAACTCCATTTTACGATGTGCATAAATGCAATACTCCTTGCACTCGGCAGAGGCGACCCTCGATAGGACAGATAGTATCTCGAGGAAGGACGGGATGCAGGTTAACTATGCTCTGTAGCGCATTCTGCTTTGTTTAGGCTAATTTCTACACTTTTTTATCGTTGTGACCATGTGCGCATTATTTGGAACACTTTGCTTTTCCTAGACATCTTGAACTGCAGGGATCGGATGAAAGTGATTCGCGATTACACTATTCCACTAGGTGCAATCGCTGACTTGGATACCGGAACATAGCCGTAGTGGTTACCACAGGGAAAAACGGCCTATCACTTTGCAATCACCAAACACTGGCCACAAGGTCATCTCTATCGAGGGTTGCATATTTAAAACACCGGCAGCGGTTAACGTCATCGGATTGAAGCCATGAGTAGGTACAATGTTTCCGTATGGGGGATCGGTCCATAAGGCGCAGTTGCAGAAAGTGAGGAATTAGGGTGGGTGAGAGCATTCGCAGAGTGATGGATACAGTAAGTGTGATAGAAAAAATAGAATGAAGAAGGAAAGCGACAATGATGCCTGTGTGATTTATACTCATAGTTACGTCCAATCCGATCTGCACCACTCCTTACAACCACAGTTAGGCGAACTATCAGGTCCAGCTCACTAAGCTCCTGCCGCACATGACTAGTAACCGTGAAATTTGAACAGGTACGCATTCATACACGCATGCAAACATCTATTCACCTGCTGGTTTGCAAAGATATACCCATTCATTCAAAAAGCGCGAGGCGATCGCCCACGGACACTTCCAAATGTGCGACCAAACAGACAGCAAACTATGTTCATACTACGAGCAAACACCCCACAATAGCAACAATTACGCCAAACGTTTCCATTTGTTATGCACTTTTCCCTTAAAAAACTTAACAGAGGTAGGCCGGATCACGGATTCAGGTATCTTGTTCCATGGGCTAGTGACCGTGTTCTTGTAAAACTCGGCTTTGGTAGACGTATCCACACGTGGTTTTCCCGGAGGCAGTGAATGATCCTGGCGCCAGGCGATAGTAAATAATCACTTCTGGAAGCAGTCGATGGTTGAGTCAAACGCCTTGCAAAGGTCAAGATAGCGAACAATTACCTCTTCGCCCCTGCCTGTTATCCCGGTTACTTCAACCTGGAAGCAGGTAAGGTTCGACAAAATGTCCTTCTCTTTAAAAAGCACTGCAGATTATCTCCTAGGAATTTGCCTCCAGAGAGAATGGACGGCTTTCACTGCATGAATTGAAGCGCCCGTGGAGATAGTATAATCGGAATTGGCTGTGTGTGGTTGAAGATGATGATGTTGGCAAGGACGTATTTGACTTTCTCGAAGGTCTGTATGATTGTTTGTCTGGCGCCAATGTGTTATCCAAGGAGTAAAGAATGTTGATCGAGAAGTCGTGACAGCAGTGCTGTCAAGAAGGAAACGTCAGTAAAAATTTACCATTCACAAAAACCGCCGAAGTTTTTCCACGGAGTATGGAGGTATCAGACAGTCAGTTGATTTTGTTGAAGTCCGTAATATGACCCGGAAATTTTATGCTTGACTGCCCCAGCTAACACTTGGTGGGGTTTGTGTCGACACAGATGTCTCGCCTGCACTCAAACATCAACTGAAGGACATTCGAATGCTCCTGTTTGTTGTTACTTACGACTTACATACCATCCAGGTACGTGAAAACAAAACCAGTTGAAATCCTCGAGCTGCGTCTTGAAGCCAAATGACATGCTAGCAAACTCAAAAAGTCCAAACACTGTTGTGGTCGCAACCCTCTGAATGTCGTCTTGCTCGCTGAAAATGTCCGTCTGGACATGGACGATATCAAAGTTAAAAAAATCTATTTCATTCAAGAGGTGGCGGTGTAATCATGTATGCAAAGCAAAACTTATGGGTCCCGCGCTGCCACACTTTTCAGTGCGCATTTCCTTTCCTGTCAACAGATAGTGTGGGGATTGTGCCGTAGGGGAATGGACGCTAGCCCGGTATGCAAGCAGGCACTGAAAAACGGCTTCGTCCCACGATCTGGTGTTTTCTGGATTTATGAACGCCTTAAGGGGAGATTTTAGCGTGCGATTGATGCGTTCCACGGCACCATTGCCCTGTGGGTGATAGGCACTCGTCCTTGTTTTCCTTATGCCTAATGTTCTACACAGTTCATGCATCAATGCACTTTTGAAATTTGATCCCCGATCAGAATGCACCTGAGTCGGAGCACCCCAGAGCGAAATCCAATGGTCAAAGATGAATTTGGCGGTTGTTTCACCATCTACTCTTGGAACTGGCACGGCTTCGCACCACTTGGTGAAATGATTTACCATCACTAGGATGTATCGGTTTTCCCGGCTAGTCTCCGGTAGTGGTCCAACAATATCAACTTCCACTACCTCATTCGGGTACCCCGTCAACATACTTTGTAACGGTGCACACTGCCGTCTCTTAGGGCTTTCAACTTGTGCACACAGGCTAAAATTACTGCACACATTTCTGACGTCCCTTCGTTGGTGCGGCCACCAGAAACGCTGTCTTGCAGTAGCTTCTAATTTGTTCTGGCCCGCATGCCCCAAATTCTCATGAAGCTCCTCCAAGACCATACGAATCGCCGATTCGGGGACTACAATCAGGGCATCATATTCGGGGCCGTATTGATAGTATATAACTCCATCAGCTATATAGAGATGGCGCCACAGCGACCACAAACAGCGCGCCTCCCAACTGCATCCTGCCATCTCTTCGGCGGTCGGACGTGGACCACCTTCTTTCAATCGGTTGTATATGATTCGTAAATCAGCATGGTTGCTTTGGCTGGTTTTCTATCGATTACCCCCCTTTGGTCTGACAGTAATCGTCGAAGAGTATCTAGTCGAGCATGACGGGCAATCTCCGTGACTGCGATTCGGTCGTCTGGACAACGCATCAGCGTTTCTGTGGCGTAATCCAGGCCTGTGTTTGCATTCATAGTCATACTCTTGTAAAAATTCTTGCCAACGGGCAACCTGTCCCTCCGAATCTTTGAAATTTCTCAGCCATTGGAGAGATGAATGGTCCGTTCGAACCAAGAAACGTCTCCCTAGGAGATGATGGCGGAAGTGTTTGATAAAATGCACTAAGGCCAGCATCTCCTTCCTAGTAGTACAATAATTCCCTTCACTATTGTTGAGGATTCTGTTCCCATAAGCAATGACGCGCTCTACATCTACAGCCCCTATGGCAGCTTCATTAGCGTCCGTGTCTAGAATAAACATTTTCGCGCCTGCACTGGTATCCGAAAGCGCTAGGATAGGGGCAATGCACACTGCATCTTTTAGCCGGTCAGACGACTGTTGACACTTCTCAGACCACTCGAACAAGCGTCCATTCTCAGTTAACATCGTTAAGGGTTTAGCCATATGAGAAAATCCGGGAACAAACCGTCGGTAATAGGAAGCCAACCCGAGGAAACTGCGGACCTTGTCAGCACCGGCGGGAGTTGGCCATTCTTTCACCTTACGCACATTTTCGGGGTCACAACCCACACCGGCTCTGGAGATGACGTGTCCTAGTTATTTCACTGCATGAAGGAACATTTCGTAGGATTCAACTTCAATCCCGCCTCATTTAGTTTGGAGAGGACGCTGGATGAATTATACAAATGTTCATCAGTAGATCGTCCATGGACGATCACATCATCCAAATAGACTAGGCACTGTTTAGGGATTAGATCACGCAGCACCTGTTGCATTAACCTCTGGAAGGTGGCTGGCGCATTCGTCAATCCGAATGGCATGGTTTCGAATTCATACAGACCGGAGGGTATTACAAATGCGGTTCTCATGCGATCACTAGGCTCTACTTCTACTTGCCAATACCCAGACGCCAAATTCAGGGTGCTAAACCATTCAGCTCCCGAAACAGCATCAATAGTTCCATCAATGCGTGGTATTGGAAACGAATCTTTTTTTTGTCACTGCATTTAACTGACGGCAATCAACACATAACCTTAAAGAACAATCCTTTTTCTTAACTAACACTTCCGGAGACGCCCATGGGGATGTTGACGGTCGGATGACACCCCTTTCCAACATCTCTGCCAACAGTTTTTGCACCTGCTTCTGGAAATGGACTGGTAAGCGACGAGCCGCTTGCCGAATTGGGTGTACCTCACCTGTATCAATACTATGTCGCACCACATGGGTGCGCCCAGGCGGTAGTCCGTCCCACCAGAATGTCACCCGGTGCTTCCCTATTACTTCCCGTACTTTATATGTTATGTGTGCTGGAAGGTGGGAAATTATACCCTTGATAAATTTTGCCACTCGGATTCGAGGTGCACCTTTTCACTGGCTGGGTGCTGTCTTTTGGGAGCCCCCACAAGACCCGACAATGTGTTGTACGCAGGTTCTAAAGGAAAACGCTCACCGGACATGCGTACCGCACGATCAGACAGGTCCAGGATACATCCGGTGGCGACTAAATAATCACTTCCCAAAATAACATGAAATGGCAATTTAGGTGCAACTAGGAATCTCAGCGTGCAAGTCCTCTTCCCTACCCGCACAGTTCCGCGAACACAAGCCAGAATATGTAATGGCTGTCTATTAACAGCTAGAACCTGGCTGATAGGCCCTGCTACAAGGTCAAGCTGGCAGGTAGCATATGTCTCTCTATCAATCAGGCTACATATTGACCCGGAATCCAGCGAGCAATCAAAGTCGCGATCACCAATTTGTGCTTTCAAAGCAGGAAACAATGCAGCATCCCTATTCTCATATTTGGAAACAAGAGGGATACGCGACTGACACACCGGGGACTTACCAAGATGCGCACGCTTCCGAGCGGATAATGGGCACCAACGTGCCACGTGTCCACGCCGGCCACAAGTGAAGCATCTCCGCCAATCGGATCGCACGTTCACTGGAACTTCCGTTCTTAGCTGGCCTTGTGCACAAGCTTTGTTCCTTGTGTAAGCGCTTCCGCCGGCAAACTGACCCTGCCCTCGATTAGCAAGAGGGCCCTGAGCCACACAAGTGAACCGCTCATCAGCAGGCTCTACACTTCCCGCCTGGTCCAACGATTCATCCAGCTTTTCAGCCTTGGTCGGGTCTTTAGGAGAGCGGAGGAGGAATTCACGCTGACACTGCGGCTGTCGGATCCTTTCCAAAAATCTGTCTAAAATTCAACCCTCCCTCTGCTCCTGCGTTTCCTCTACAAACACCAGTCGCGCTAGTCTCCTCATCTACTGAATATAATCCATTAAGCTTTCCGTACCGCGTTGGCGTCTTTCATGGAACTCACTCCGATATTCAAATGCAGGGCGGAGACCTGTGATCCTTCGTCGTAAAAAGTTAAAATAGGTTCTCAAGCTTCTCTGGGATATCGAAATCAACAATTTTTCCGTATGCATCACGAGAAATCAAGGTCAACACGACGTCCACCTGTCGGTCTGGGGAAAAGTGCTTTACGTGGAGGCGCACCTGAGCTTCTAAGACGTGGGAGTCGTCTCCAATAATTTTTTTCGCCGGCGCCGGAAGTCCACGCTCCTCTTGTACGTGCCGTGCATGCTCCATGTCTGAAATACACACCTTCTTAGCATCCTGAATAAGTTTCGACATTTCTCCGGCATCTGATGAACTGAGCATAATTCAGAAATTCGGGTCCCACCGTGGGTGCCAGAAATGTAATATTCCAATGGGTTAGTCAAGAGCGACAAAACACACAATGTTCAACGTTTGTAATCGAGGCACAATAGGGTCTACCTAACACAAAAGAGAAAAGTCACGAGGCAACGAGGAACGTGTATTAGCACAACACAGATACCGAAGGAGATCAGTTCACACCCAGTCCTTGTCCATATATATAGGGGACCCCACGGTCCCGAAAACAAACCACTAATCAGGAGCAGCCTCATTTTCACTGACCGCTGACCTCGGGCTCTGGTTGTTCATCTTCCTCAGCCCCGTGCATAGATGCGGCCAGCCTGCCTGTTCGAGGATCTGAAAGGAAGCGGAAGGTAGTGTATTTGGTCAAACAAAATGGCGGCACAGTACAAGCTATTACACAGTGTCCGATTAACTCCAACGGTAAAACATGCAGTGAGTTACAGTTACTCATATAAACAAATGTGGTAGAATAGGGTAGAAATTGAAATATCAGTGTGAAAGTCGAATACAGTTCAACTGTTCACGTGCGATATAGTGTTTATGGAAGTGAAATAAATTTCACCGTATCAAATAATCAGGAGTAAGAGCGAATATAGCAAACGGACGAGTTACGTAAAGTTCGGAGATGGGGGCATACCATTGTAAGCTTGTGAGTAGAATAATAATAATAATAATAATAATAATAAT
>QNGE01008480.1:0-16764 GCA_008508345.1 Paragonimus westermani | reverse complement strand
CGAGCCACAGTACCTTTTGGTCAGGCTTATGGCTGTCATGATTACTTGATTTTATTTTTTTTTACAGGATCGGTGGATATTGTCTGATTAGCAGTAATTTGTTGACCGCCAGCAGTTTCTACTTACGGCTACTTAACAATATCCTGATTGAGACAACGCGGGGACCTGTGTTCAATGACCGATTCCGATTCCCTAGAACCCGTCAAAGATGTGACGATCACGGATGCTGCACTGCAAAGGGCAGTGGAAAAAGTTACCTGTACATCTGTGGTTGTAGTAACTAATAGATGGGTTGTTCAATTCCAGTAGTAAGTTCGCGGAAGTGCTCCCTTGTTAGAAAGCGTTTCCACGACATGTACGATGAGATGACTTTGCGGCTTATTCAAGTGTCACGAGGCGAACATAGTTTTGAACGGCGCTCACATCCAGTTTGCCTGGTATACACATTTAATGTAACTGAGTCAAAAAAAGACAAAGGTGGACAAATTTGTCTTACAGACGTGTAGTACCACATGAGACCAACCAAAATTCCATAAATTGAGGATGGCAAAAACCACATTGTCGCGCAATGGACTGCTGCGTTGAAAAATCAGAGCAACGATGGTCTGAGAAGCGCTAAGTAATCTCAGTTTATTATTTTTAAAAATGCCTTTTCATAATGAAAAAACACTGAGGGTTGCTTTTTGGTAATAGGCTTGTCACATTTTTTGTTTGCTTGTTCGTTATTAATCTCCACGACCCTGGCCAAAACAAGTTGATTGGTCACATCCTGCACGCGTTCAAACAAGTTGATTCAGGCACACCTTCGACGAGAGGGATGATCGCCTTTTCGATTGGTTGGCATCAGTCGATCACTACTGCACTCGCAAACGTTTGTGTTTTGGCTCTGATTGACAGATCGTTTCCAATCACAAAACCGTTCCCGTCCAATTTTAGTACACAATCTCCTCCAAACATGTTAATCTTTTGTAAACTGGTCTGGAATACGAATTGAATTATAGTGGGTAACAACAGAAGTTATTGATATCAGACTTAGGATGTTCAAGCTGTATCTGTCAAATAAAGTTACCTCAAAGGGCTTCAAGTCGTACCGCAGAAGGGTACTTACATCATCTTTCTGATGGTTGGGAACAGCGGTGGTGCTGTTGTTTGTAGCTCGGGTTGATGGTTTTGGTATTGATATGTTCGCCAAGCTCGGCGAACATATCAATACCAAAACTTACATCATCTGTTACTGTCTCCCCTCGAGACGATTAGGCAACCTGATCATTGTTCACAAGAGAAAGTGTCTGAGCGTTCAGATTTCATAATTCGGTCTTGCCTAATGTGAGGTCAGTGGCGCAGTAGTCAACAAGGTTGCCTCATGAAAAGCGTCGCCGGAGTTCGAATCCCGGCCGTGGTAAGGATATGCGCTACTGATGAGCTCCAATCAGCGAAACTCGAGTCTAGTGCTTCTTTTCAAAGGAGGCTGGCTGGAAAGTCTATCTGAATGCGAACGCTGCGATCAAATGTGAGTGACGTCCAACTTGAAAATCAAATCCCCGACTACTCATCAGTAAACTAACACATTTCACCAATCAATCCGTTATGGTTATCAACTTTAGTCTGTTCCCATATCACAGACTTGGGTACTGCATACCTCGTAGGAATGTATATCCTGGTTCTTCAAAAAACCTCGAGTTTCAGCAGACCGTACTGCTTCTACTGAAGGTCAGCATGAGCTCAACTGTCTCCTGTATAGATAAAAACCACAAACGTGCAGTTACAGGTAAAGCTTGTTCCAATAGAGATGACAATATAAATTACACGAAAAACAGACTAATTACAAAAATCTGACGATGATCCCGAAGGTGTACAAGAACATAGCAGAATTCCCCTCAAGGACACTTTCACCGCTGTGCAAAAGATACGGCTGTCCACACCTCAATTACTCTATCAAACGGAAAGTGTATGGAAATTTTGTGAATTTTCTAATGAAAGTACAGAAGACAAACAACTTGCGATGGTCTTCAAAAATAATAAATAAACATTTGCACATTTTGTTATTTCACTCAAAATTCGAGCAATTGCCACATTCTGTACACCATGCTNATATTACAGTCTTACAAGATAGTGCTACCAAAGTATAGGAAAGTCTCCACGGTCTCAAACGGACTATTTGCAATAAAGACAGTAGAATTGAAAATGCCGTAGTCTTGAAGCAGCACTTTGAAGGTGCGAAGCGTATTCCGTACAAACCAGCCTGGTCACTCACCTTGCTCAGAATGGTCCGCATATATTTGGCAGAGGGGCTAAATAACACAATGTCATTCGTATACTCTCAATCGGTCAACCTAACTCCAGGAAGAAGCTCAACGTCAAGTTCACTGGACTCCTTGAGTGCACGTTCCAAAATGTCGTCTATGACAAAATTGAATAGCAAAGGCGAACTCGGGCATCCTTGACGAGCACCACTAGAAGTGATGAACGACCGGGACAGTTGTTCATAAGGTCTCACCCTGGTTGCAGAGTGTGCATACAGTGATCTCAATAGATTCACGTGTTTCTCTGGTACCCCCTTGCGAAGGAGACAGCTGCAGAGAACGTTATGAGCAACTGAATTGAAGGCAGCCTTCGGGTCTAAAAAGACGACGAACGTCGGCTGCCCATGAGTGGCAATGTTCCAACTTCGGTTGCAATGTGAAAGTGTGATCAATATACTCGCGACCAGATCGGAATTCCGCCTGTTTTTCGTGTATCTGACTTTCTGTAGCCTTAGGAAGCCGACCTGAAATGAGATCGGTGAGTAACTTGGACGCAACATACACTAGACTTAAGCCTCTGTGGTTGTCACATAGACTTCGGACCCCTTTTTGAAAACGGAATTACTATTGACAGGCGCCAATCACGAGATAGCTCTCCAGTTTCCCAAGTCATCCGAAGGAGTTTTGTCAGTTCTGATATTAACCTCTCCCCGCCATCCTTGGAAAGAGAAGAGAAGAGGTCGGGTCCAGGAACCTTGTTACACTTTGATAACTTAAGCTCCAGAGCCACCTCTGCTGCCAACAGAGAGCCGACTGAGACGCGGTAACTGAACGTTCGGGTCCTGTTGTACACATGGTCTGGTTGAGGCCATCTGAACTGTTCTTCAAAATGTTCAGCCCACCTATCGAGTCGGCGCGATTNAACTGTTCTTCAAAATGTTCAGCCCACCTATCGAGTCGGCGCGATTGGCTGGTGGTCTGTGAGTCATCTTTTTCACATATGGTCTCGCTTACATGAACTCGACGACCAGTACAACCACGAATTAGGGGAAAAAGCCTTTCACTATCCCCAGATAAAAATGCTCTTTCCATCTCTTTTGACTGTTCGGCCAAGTATTGCTCACGGTCTTTACACAAGCTTTTAGTCAGTTTACGTTTAGACTGTCGACGGTCATCATCATATCTAGAACCAGGTAGAATCGCCCGACGCTTGTTGATGGGGTTTATCGACGTGATGGAACTCCACTTCTGTCGCAACCGAACAGCCCCTTCGGAACAGACCTCTTCACAGTATGCTTTCATGGTTGCTGCGATTTGTTCTCAGTGTTCATTTTATTCTCTCACCTGATTCGAATTGGGCGGTTTATTCACCTATGCTTCCTGGTAAGTGTTCTTTACACTCCCCTCGCCGGAATGCCAGTTAGGTGTTTTGCAATTACGAACATGTCTTCTGGGCAAATGACAAAACAAAACGAACACACAACAGCATGATCCCAGTCCAAGTGGTTGCTGTAAACTCTCCGACCTGTAATTGACTAGTATATAATCCAACTGTGCCCTTGGCTAAGAAGCACACACAGGTTCCCATGTAACACAGTGCCTCTTCCTTTGTTGGAATGTGGTGCTCGAAATATGGGGACCTTGGGATGCGCACAGCTACGGCAGTCTTTCGCCATTGTCGGTGTCTTGAGCTCGGATGCCAAACTGTGATACTCGGGTTTAGGGACTTTGAATAGCCCTAGAAATCGTACTTGAATTGAATCGGAATTAGGGACTTCGAATAGCCCTAGAAATCGTACTTGAATTGAAACCTCCCACGCAAGTAATAAGGAGAAAACCTGGTACTGGTAGCAGTAAGCAGTTGTTATTCATGAATTGAGACGCCGAATTTATTGATGTACAACAGTATTAGAAAAATCACAGCCTGTCATTGGCTGATCTCATTAACACATGCAACATCACAAACTGTGTGTTAACTGGTGGAATACGGAACAGATGAATTGGCGAATAACGGAAGGCACAACAGTGAGACCGTTCGTCCAATCCTGATGTATCTTTGACGCGATATTTGGATTGACTTTTTGTCAGATCTTCTGTTGTGTCGGGGTTTGGATAATCGGTGAATCGAGATTTCCACCACAACCACCTATTTTGTCGAGGCTTGGATGAGCGGTGAATCGAATAGTTTTCCACCCCTCGATGTAAATAATCAAACGATTGCGGTATCAATACTTAAAGTCGTTTGTCGGAAGCTAAATTTGTTTTGAAAATGGCCATTTTCTATGAAACCTATCTGATACTAATCATAAGCTATGAAGCAACTTAAAAACATCAATCCTTCTTGTTCATCCAATGAATTACCTTAAAATAACTTTTCCATCCTAGGTTCGAACCTACGTTTCCTGCATAATGAAAACCTTCGTTGGCTTTATGGCAGATTTGAACATTTTTATCAAGGGACACTCTCAAAATGCACTGCGTGATGTTATATCATTAGTGTGGTTTAAGTGTCATACACCTGACAGGGTACAGTGTTAGAATCTAAAAGGTTTTGAAAAGGAAAGGATTGTGTAGAATTCATTAAACCCAAATAGCTGACTTCACGACGCTTACATGTTACGAAGCAACCGAGTAATGTCAAACTTTCATGACATTCTCTTTGACAACTTCATTATTTCGCTTCACTTCAGTTTAACAGCGGTCGTCTTCAAATAATTGAATCCAAGTAATCACAGTCTCTTTTCCGGCTGGAAGCTAGGTTGGTAGTGAGGCTCCAGCACAGAAGACTGACATACCTTATAATATCTAATTTACCGGTGACCACTTCAGTTTCCTTTTTGCCTGTCATCTATTAACCCTCTTGTATCTTATAGTGCTTATTAGATCAGTCAAATTTTTATCCAATCAGTTTCCACACAGAATTTAAGTCACTGATGACCTACAAATGGATTAAGTTAAATGGCCTCTTCGGTCGATAACTGCTCGATTTCTCGGACGGACGGGCTAACAACCAGTCCCGTTAACCTAAGCGGTCTCAGTGCCAGCAGTGCAAGGTGTCGCGATCAACGAATCGGCTAGGCTCACTTGGTATCAGTTATCCTGTTAACCAACAAGGTTTTTTATGTAAATGATTAGACCCAGCGCAGCAAATTGGTTCGTTGCCTAGTGATACCAAATGACAACACGTGCATAAACTGACTATCTTGTTCAGAAAAAAGCGTTACGTTTATTTGGTTTTCGAATCGATGAGAAGAGGATAAACGACAGAGAAGTCCGTTATATGAAGGGTGCATTTAATGAAAAATCGAATTTTTAGGAAAACGGTGTGAAGTCATTGGGTTTTGAAGGTAGTAGGTTAGACTAATGCGACTTACTAAAGTCAAATCGGCTTAGCAATAGTTGAAACAATGGGGTGGTTTAGATGGAGACAAAATCGAGTAACCCAGTGCGAGTGGAGTTACCGGTCACTAACTCACTAACTCGTCTGCCGACTGTGAACGAGTCCGGTGAACTCGAAGGGAGAGAGCTATTTACGATGATTTCATAAACGCAGAATGGTCGGTACAGTTGGCTACAACAATCACAGTGATTGAGTAAAATTGCGTTGCATCCTGTTAACACAGATGTGCAGTGGACCGATAGAACTATGACGAATGATCACCGCGTTTGAATGCTTAACGTGCCACATGTTGGTATGAGTCTAGTCTCTAGTTGTGAGCCACTGGGTATTTTAATTCATAGTTATCATCACTTTAACTATCTGCTTCCTCCGTGTATTCAACAGTTCTTTCCGTTATTCTTGAAGCTTGATTTACTTTTCTCCCTTTAGAGTGTTGACGTTTTAGCTTGATATGTCGTGAATGTAACTGCAACAACAAAATTCATCAAGTGTAATGATTTCTGTGACAAGTGGTTTATTTATCCTGCTCAGGTTCTGTTATGAAAAGTCACATCACTGCTCATTTGTATTGTGGTCACCTAGTAGGTTGCAGATAGACAGGGTGAATGTTTGTTCAAGTGTAACACTTTTAATCTGTTGTTCCATGTCTGCCTGCTCTGTCCTAGACTGAGGGAAACGGAGTTCATGCAATTCGCAGAAGTGGACAATCATGATGATTTTTATTTTCATGACGAAGGTCGGGTTCACGTGCGTGATCAAGTCGGGTTTTGGATTGTCTACGATTGTGCTTTGGATGACTTCGAGTGAGTTACATACCTACTTATATTCGTGAATTACAATATGTACAGCCCATCAAAGCTGCACCGCCTCTTACCTTCTCTAAAGTATAAAGGACGGTGTTGATGTGACTTACTTGTTAGGTTTTGAGTAGCTAGTTTTATCATAATCTTTTACCTACAGTTATATATCTTCCGGTTGATGTTGAGTTGAACACTTTTTGGATCGTGGCTCATCTGTTCAGTTTGAAGCACACAGTGCTCAAAAGAACGTGAAGACTGTGATCAAGTGATTGCGGGATCTTTCTGGTTGCCGGCTGCAGACACTCGTCACGTATGGAGGGACCGAAATCGTAAGCTGTGGTCATGTTTCCGGAGCCTATTTGGGGACACTGAATCACTAGTTTTGACAACTTTACTGTGTTTATGGATATCACATTGTATTCAAACCGTTGGTGTATATTGCGAAAGGAGTAGGTCAAGAGCAACTGCTACTAAAATACCAGACCAAAAATTCCGGTAGTTAGTCAAAGGTATGTGTACAATGTTCTTTAGAAAGTAGTACGCTGTAATCATGCTAGCTGGTATGTCGAAAAGATCGGGTAAACCACTTTTTTGTCTGATGATGGGCAATTTAACAGAGGTTAATTTGCTTTGCCAGCTGACTCGGGAATATAAGTCTTCAGACTTTACTCCGCATATGTTAGCTGCCACATGCACAAAGATACCCCTGATAAGCTTATTGGCGAAGTGGCTGGCTAGGACTACAAAGGCTGCGAGTACTTTGCTATTTTAAAAAACCGCTGTTTTTGTTCCGTTGCTCCTATTCTTATCCGCATTCTGTATATACTCTAGGGCCCAGGCAAATTCATAGGTAAATTATGTCAGTGAACGCTCAACTTTCCCACCTGGAAAATGTTAATAATTTTTCTGTAGTTTAAATACATCCAGTTCAACCAGTGTGCTCTGCACACGCAAGTCATACAGTAGTGTTACGTTTTCATCAGAGCAGCTATTAAGCACAAGTACTTGTTGTCATTCTCTGACACGAAATGCAATACAAATTTTTATTGTTTATAGGTAGTTGGGCAGATTTCCTCATTTTTGAAAAGACCTGATCGTGAAAACTCCTAACATCGAATAGATTTGTACTATCGACAGTAACAGTATGTCCAAACGCAACTGAAATAATAACTTAAAAATCTGTTGAAATAATTATTACTATTACAGCTGCAACCCTTAAAAATGACAGTGATGAATTCCACGATGAATTAATTGGGGATTCTTGCCGGGATCCTTGATCCCCTGAATTATTTGATAGATTCCATATGACACACTTGAACAGATTAATAAGTGAGCCTAATTATGAGACTTCTGGGCTTCCGACATAACTTCATAGTAGTAGTTGCCGTGTCTGAGCATATTGTTTTTGACGTTAATTCGAATCTAATTAAAGCTAAGGTTGCCACAATTCGGTCTCCTCTAACTACAACATCCGGACCGTTTGTTCTTTCTTTTTTCCTTTAGTAAACTGGAGCAAGATATGCTGTTATTGGCCACCGCGTTTATACAGAAGGACATGAGTTCTCGGGGTGCTTCGAATTTTAAACGTAAACAAGCGAATACTGAGGTTGGTTGTTATTGAACAACTTATCCGGTGACATTTTCACCTAAACGTATGTGACCGGCGTATTTGCTAAAGATCGGTTTGTAATTTCGCGCTTTCTGACTGATTCGTCCAGCTTAGAAGCAACAGTGTACTTCGCTTATTTAGTTCAGTGGGTGGACTAATTACATCTATTTTGTTCCAGCGGAACCTTTTGCGTTTGGACGTATATATATATATATATATATATATATATATATATATACAACGCATTGGTCTAGATGAGCAAATGCAGCAGTCCGTCAGGACAAAAATGTGTCAACAGCTGACCAGTCGAAAGTCAACAAATATCTTGACAACTAATGAGATTGAAGCGTTGAAGACACTTAGGAAGAACGACCAGATTGTCATTGTATCCACAGACAAAGGCAACGCCACAGCCATATTGAACAGATAAGATTATAAAGACAAAGTGAACGATCCCCTAAAAGACTCCACAACGTATGAACATGTCATAGAAAAACCTACGAAAAGTCTGAGGGCTCGAGTCATCAAAACTGTGACAGCTCTCAAGTAAAGGAAATCATTTACAGAAGAACAAGCTGAACACCTTAGACCAATTGAGGGACCAGTGTCACGATTATACGGCCTACCAAAGCTCCATAAGGATCAAATACCAATGAGACCAATCGTTGCATCCAGGACGGCCCCAAACTACTAACTGGCGAAGTTCCTCCTTCGTATTCTCCAACCATGTTTACCTCACGACAACCACGACGCAAACAGCTCAGCAGATTTCCTAAGACAGATTAATGGCCTGAAACTGGAAGATGATGCACTTGTTTCCTTCTACGTTACGTCGCTTTTCACTAACATACCGAAGGAACTTGCGATAGAAAGTCTGAAGCACTTTATAAGTAGGGACGACAGCCTCCGCAATAGGACGAATCTCTCTTCAAAGGAATTGATTCAATTAGTAAAGCTCTGCATGGAGACTTACCTACAATTTGACGGCCGAGTCTACTTAAAGAAGAGAGGCACACCGATGGGGTCACCTATATCGGTATTGTTTGCAGACAATGTAAGCAAACACTTCGAATCTGAAGCCTTTCAGACATTCAAACATAAGGTGTGGCGTCGATATGCGGATGACAATTGTTGTTTTATCTCGGACTCAGTTTGGCCAGTTCCACAGCTGTCTGAATAACGTAATAGATGGGATAACCTTTACATGCGAAGGAGAAGAAAACTCACGTCTGGCGTTTCTCGATGTACTGATCATAAGACGACCTGATGGCAAGCTTGAAACCACTGTCTATCGTAAACCGACAACAACTGATATCACCATCAGATTCGATAGCAATCATCCAGCCTGTCAACTTAAAAGCTACGTGCGAACATTATTTCGACGTGCAGACGCGCACTGTAGCTCGCCCGAACTCAGAAGACAAGAATAAAAACACCTGTTCAAACCGTTTGCTTCCAATGGGTACCCCGGTATTTTCATACAGGCATCTATCAGAGGGTCCACAAGAAATGAACGTGCAAAATCCAGAACACGAATGACAGTGCCATATATTCACGGCACATCTGAAGCAGTACAAAGGATACCCCAGCCACTGGGCATCCAAATATCACCAAGCCAAACTCAACACTCCGTTCGGCTCCGATGAACGTTAAGCATCATGTAGAACCACACGAACAGTATGGCGTGGTCTACGCGATTCTATGCCTCGGGTGTGACCAACAGTATGTGAGGGAGACAGGCAAACAGCTGCGCAAAAGCGTGCACGAATACAAATTAGCAATGCGACCAGCTGACCCTAGATCACAACTGTGGCACCACTGCGCGGACACAGGTCACGAGGTCAACGTAGACCATGCGAAAGTGGTCGTACGGGCAAAGATGAAATGGGAACGACTTGTACTGGAAGCTCTCTATTCGCGGAATTCGTTCAGTCGATACGTCGACATGGACAGCCACTACGTCAGCATCGTTGACGGTAGAACGAAAAATGAGCGAAGGCAGGCGGACACGGTGAGCAGCGGAACGATAACATTCTGACACATTCACTTGTTTGATAACGGATCCTAGTGTGGATTTGAAACGTCAAAATAATTCGTTCTCCACTCAGTGTCTACCCTCTTTTTATATATATATATATATATATATATAGTGCCTACAAGGTTCGTGGCAGTGATCTGATGTCTCCCGTTAGACAAACGTAACCAAACTAGTGTACTCTAATGAAACCGATTGAGAATTTTTAATCTACAAATGCTTATAAATAGATGGGGATTTGGATTTTTACCGCCTCCGCAGATTTTACGTTCACATATACTTATGATGTGGCAAAATAATGGAAATAATCAGTAGGCATGGAGTTAGCTATTTTTCGAGATAATCAGTGGTAAATAGCTGCGTCTAAACCGAGATGATCAGTTACTGTGATCGCAATTCACAAACCAATGTAACTGAACGCTCAGAAGTGACAATGCGGTCGTATCTAACGTGAGGGAGTCGCTAACACAGCGGGCAACACGCTTGCAGCACTGTCACGGACAGGGTTTGTATTTGGTTGTTCTCTCTACGAAAAATCCATCTAGTGGCAGTGAGTGGTTGAAATGTCAAAGCAACGGCCGTTCCCATTCTCATAGGTATCAAACGCGTACTGACACTTTTCCTGTATACTATCGAACACTCACAGGGCATTCCTATGACATTACAACTAACAATATACCACACCGCACACACTATTATTGCTCAGTTTTACACACGTGTCACAAAGTGAAAGTGAGGTGTCCTCTGAATTACATCTGCAGTGGGGGTCGGAACCCAGAAGCAAGACTATGTACCTAATCATGGGAACATATCTTAATTCAAGACAATGCATGCTTCCAGAGAACAACACACTTCAATTCGAACATTTCTGAACGAATTACTCACTCCGATCTCAATAACGCAGCAATCTATCTTCATCACGGCATCCGTATGTGGATAATGTGGTCAAATCAGACATGTTGTCAGGGAATAGGACAACACGACCCAATAACGATACCACATGTCAAACAACGCTTACCGTTGTGGCAGCATGGCCATAAAATATCACATCAGTGTCCCAAAATGGCGCGGTGAGTCCAAAAACACAACACCATGTGCTTCAGATTCTGTGGGAGAACTGTTAGTTTTCGACCACCTTCTCGGTTATTTGAAAATCTGTGCCTGCCACGAATTTTATTACCGACCGTCCGGTGAAAAAATTGTCGTGGCAGCACAGTCCGTTAGGAAACCATTGTGTATTTGATTTGTCCATTTGCAATCACCGATGTAAGCTGCCGAGACGTGTGTGAACAGCCAAGTTTTGTCGGTAGTAGACCATGGTGCTGAAAGAGAGGGTCGATGGGGCCGAAAGAACTGACTGGAAATGGAAGTGTACCCCAGTTCCAGTTGGGATGGCTGTGGTTACAGCGGTGTGTTGAGGCCGCTCGCTATCTCGACTCGGTTAGGAGGCCTTCCTTTCGACCCCGGATTTTGTGTCCCGGTCCACAGTTCGCGGACGATCGATATTGCCTCGGTATTTCTGCTTTGCCTTTAGCTGTCAAGATACTCGTCAAACTTCTACCCAAGTGGCAATCGCCCTAGCATCCGAAACAGGACTACGCCGACCTATCCGGCCGTTCGAATGGCGGTGAGGACGGAAGCCCATGCCACTGACAGAAGACCAATTTGTTAGTTGTACTGCCCATGTTCGCTCAACATCGCACGAACACACCCACGCTCCCAGTGCCCACCGCGTTCGTGTTTGTCCACATCCCCGTCAGCTTGGAAATTAGACCAAGATGTGCTAAAGTTGTTTACTCCCTGTGCCTGACGCATTTGTGTTCTCCCACTTCGTGAGAGCCAACCATTCCCTGTGTCTATCAGCCTCCCCATGCGCACATTAGGCGTGAGTCTAGGTTCTCTGTCGAACCCCAAATAACCCCCTTGGGATATTTTAATTTGATATCGAGACACGCGAAAATGATAATATTGTAACATCTTAAGTTGGAAATGGTATAGCTAATAATGATGTTGAAATTCCAAGAACGGTCCATTAATTGGATTGCTTATCATCCGAACAGAGGAAATAAGAAAGCCACGTTAAGCCGATGATTTTCAATATCTTCAATTTTCACATCTAGACCACAGTTATTGATCTTTTAGTTACTCACCATTTTGGAATAGTTAAGCAGCTTCACAAGTGGACTTCACTATTAATTTACTTTTACCACAGATTCATTTATCAGCGTTTTCTCCCATTTCACGATAAGGTGGAAACGGTGAATCTAACACTCGTCCACTCAAATGTCTTCCCATACAATAGGGCCAGAACAGCGAGATTGACATTGCGATGTACGCCCAACGTGAGGTCGATCGGTTCGGAGTGTTGTACGACATGTGGATCAATGAGTGCGCTTTCCAGGAAGCCAAGCAGAAGGTTGGTTTGAATCTTCTCGGTACTGTAATGAAAACACGAAACTGTAGTTCATAACATTTTATTTTAGACAGATAATAAGGAAGTTTTAGGTTCCATAATATTGTAGTGCAGTAATCTCTTCCTGTGGATATCACCCCTTGGAGAAAACGAAAAGCAGTCTTAGTTTCGAGGTGGTCTTCACTCTGAAAAACTAATCATTCTGTTACTTCAAAAAGAAGGTCACGTTTGACCGTTTGTTTTTCTGTTTGCTCATTTAATTTCAAATGCACTAGTCTCCCCTTGACCACCGACATTTCCACAATAGGACCCCACATGAAAGCAGCGCACACTTGCGTACTAACTGGAAACCTTTGATCGCCTTCTTATGCTGGTATTTCTGAAGCCAAGTCTCCATTCTGACTCACTTCACTGTTCACTCACACCAATCAAGATGTTTTCGTCTGGCCTAGAGGTACTGGAGCACGTGACCCAACTGAAACTGGTAACCTATTGTGGACCATCTGATGGTTGGGAAAAATTTGATTTATGAAGTCATCCTAGTCAAACACAGACTATCAGTCGTATTCAACCAACGTTCAGGGTTCCGATGTTTTTAGATCACATCTCCCACAACACGTAGTGCTGGTGGTGTCTGGTATATTTAGCTGCAAGTTTTTGAACCAGTAAACAACGTACAAGAAGTATACAAAGAGGCCGCCGTTAAAAACGAAAAGGACTGCTGATCATTTTCAGACTTATTTTACCGTCAGTTTCTGAAGGCTGCAAGCACACTGCGCAGCTCAGAAAATGTTTCCAATGTCCACACTAGGATACCAGTATACTTCGGACATATATCCATGTGTTGCAGTCGGAATGCTAAACCTGGTGGCAAAAAAGCTTGACTTGATTGAAGTCAGTCGTTGTCCATTAACATCAGAATCCTCTTTCCTCTGTCGTTTTGTATGGGTTCTTCAGTCACCAATGAAACGTCCCACGTGTCATCTACGCGTTCCGGTTCAATGACTGTTGTCTCCTGTAGCGCATATTCGTTGATGTGAAAGCATTGGGAGTGTGCATTTTTTCCAGACATCATTAGTTTCAATTTCCAGCCTATGGCACAACATTGCTACCCTTTCCTCTAGGCTTTTTAGTCCTTTGCTTTTGCCCCTTTTTGTAACCAACCTTCAATTTGGTAACGCTCTGCTGAATAACATAACAACAGTGCTAACGGTAACAGTTTCCAAGACAAATTTCGTTAACAAGTTTTGCAACCTCTCCATCCATTCGCCAAATACATGGGAAACAATGGCAAACCCACCCGGATGTATAAGTTGACTGACACCGCTTGGTTTGGCCACTTGCTACTGGCAACAACCATCCACATGTTTGGTTCCTCGGCTGTTTCAACTAGATACTCTTGGAGTGGGCTTCTTGCTACGGGTGGTTCACTCGACCTTGTTTTGAGAGCTCCTTTGCTTATCGCGTCATACTGACTTTGGTAGTTACATTAGCCTTGTCTTGGTTATCAGCCATAATATTTGGTTGAGCCCTCTGATGTGTTCCTAACCGACCCGGAGAGCAGGAAGAAAAAAGACCGCCTGAGCTTCAGATCAGCGCGTCCGACTGACAACATCGTGCGCACCATGAACTTGACCACATTTCAAGTCAGAGCGAGACCACCACGTGTCGCTCTGAGCCAATCACAGTCAAGGCCAACGCATGTATGATCGATAACACTGTTTGCCTATGTGGTGACTGTGATGGTCTCCAACGTCTTTCCCCCCTCTTAATATTTTGGGCATCATAGGATTTCTTCCGAGGATCCACTTGGAGTGTGTTGTGTTTACTGGTGCGGTAAAACGACGCTGGGAAAACGAGTACTGTATTGACAGTCGCAAGCGCGAAAGTGAACAAGCATGTCAATGAACCAACGCGCGGTAAACAATTGGCAGTTACCCAACAGCGTATGTCAAAGCAACCAATCATGTGCTTGATTCAGCAAGTGTCAATCGATCAGTTTGGTCGGGCGGAACAAAGCCGGTGGTAATGAATGTGAAACAGTTCGCCCGCCATGTTAGAGTGGTCTTGTGAAACCTCGGCTTCTATGGGGTATCTCATTTCAGGTAGAATGGGGCATCAGCGTCTAGCGTATGTGGTCGTATGGGTTGCGTCCGTGCGGCGTTTTCTGGAACATTGTCTAACAGTCAGTATGAGAGATCTTTTGATTTATTTCTTCACGTTCAGGTTGTTCGTATCTTCTGCGAAGCCGATTGTTATGTCTGATCCATTGTTCACTTCCGGCTCTTAGTTCATAAACAACCAGCCCCAGTTTAGCTGCACTGATTCCAACAGTCCATGTTGGACGTCGGCTCATGAAATCCTTTGCCTACACAATGTCTTCAGCATTGAATCGTCTCCCAGACTCTTGTCGATGCTACCCGATGCTGGTCATCAAAATGCGGTCTAAGCAGCCTAATATCACTTTTCGTACATATCTTCTTTCCAGACAAACATTATCCGGAACACTTGAATTTGGGAGTTTTTCACAAGTGATCAAAAACAGATCCACAACATTATCCGGATTTCGCTCTCCAGGATATTTGAAGATGTATCGTTTCACAGTATCCACAAATCTCCCAGCCTGGCCATTTAACTGTAAGTGTTACGGTGAAGTTATTAGGTGCACAATGTCATTTGCTGAACAGCAGTCTGCGAATTCGCTGGATGTGAACTGGGCAGCGTTATTCGAAACAAAGATCTCGGGGAAGTCCACTCTGAAGAATAGGCTTCTCAAACAGCGAATGGTGGATGAGCTAATCGGTCTTTTTATGATACCAACTTCTGGCCATTCAACAGTACCCAGAAGATAAACATCATTGATTGGTCCAGAAAAATCAGTGGATTCGGCCCCATGACTTTTTCTCGAACAGCCAAGGCTGTGGCTCGAAATGTGAAGGTGACTTCGAGACTGGTGCATATGGGCTGCACACTAACCGATTCTTGAACGTCACGATTTACTAAAGGCCAGTAAACGCAACTACGCATTAAAGATTTCATCCTATTCAGTCCGCGGTGTGCCTCATGGAACTGTCTTAGAACTCCTGGTTTAAAAGAGTTCGGGATTACTATTCTTTCAGCGAACAGAAGGCATTCATCTAGAAGTGACACCGAATCACGTCCTTGTAAAAAGTTTGAGTAGTCGCGGTTCACGAACGCTTTTGGGCCATACCTGATTTGGAAAGTCTTGGGTTGGATATTGGTGTCAATGAAATTAGAAGCCTTTCTGATCATGTCTGCAGCGATTGTCAGACATGCAATGGCGTTTGTGAGCACGCGCTGTACTTCTTTTTCTAAGCTGGTGAATGCAATAACCAGCTCATCGCCTGTTTTATTTTGCGCAATAATCAGACGCTACAATGAGTCTGCGTGCCCAGATTCTGATAAGGACTTTTGTTCAAATTTGAAGGCATAGCCAAGAATAGTAGTGGCCAGTCGTTGAAGGCGGTTGGCATTGTGCACTGTATGCTGTTAAAAACAGCTAACAGCGGTTAGCGATCGGTCTGGAACGAAAATTTCCTACCATGAATCATATTGTGACATTTCTGTACGGCGAAACTTATGGTTTATGCTGCCTTCTCAGTTTGACTATTATTCCGTTCTGCAAAAGCATGAGCAATAGCTTTCTGTGATCCATCCTTGAACCTGTGTAGTATTACAGCTCCTATTCCACATTCTGACGGATCAGCTGCCACAGTAACATCAAGTGATGGGTCATAATGTGTTAACGATAATGGCGATGACAAAATCAACTATATGGATTCAAAAGCAGTTTGACATTAAGGCGGCCAGTTCCATTTAGGATAGTACAAAATCAGATTATTCAGTGGAGTACTGTTGTGAGCCAAGAACGCGGATGGCACAAGGGTCGTGTATTCATAAAATCAGTACATGGGTTATTTGTTTCTACATGACTACAAACAAATACACCCATCTGCGCACAACACTAGTCTCAGAACGTCACGGTTGTTACGGACGCCAATGCTCAGCTCCTTTATGTACCAACAACCACGTTACATTATAATGTTTGTGTTTTTCTCGCGGCTACCTCAATGCCAAAATCCATTATTGTGCTTCACTACTGAATAATGTGATGTTAGTAGTATAGTGCGATCTCCCATCCTCACTACAGTACGATGTATATGCGTTAGGTACACAACTGTTGTAGTGATTAATCATATCCAAATATTGTAGCGAGAAGGCATCCAATAAAGCACAATCTTTA
>QNGE01008479.1:0-12687 GCA_008508345.1 Paragonimus westermani | reverse complement strand
TGGGGTTTTGGACGTGCTTCCCTCCGCGTCGAGGTATTCCGCCGAGTGTTGGGATACCCACACCTCCGGCCTGAGTATCCACCATAATATGGCCCTCACCGTTGTCTTATATACGCGATCCATAAGCTTCGGAGAGATACCTCTCTGTCGCCAGAGATGCTTCAAATTAGCAAATACGATCCTAGCCTCGGAGATGCGTGCTTTTATTTCATTCCCTACACTTCCGCCGTCGCTGGCGCAGCTTCCTAGATATACAAACCAGCCAAAAACCTCCATGACTACATTATCTAACATCAAATCTACGTGATCACAGTAATCCTGCAGAAGCACTTTACATTTTGAGGATGCAAAGCACATTCTGAGGCTTTCGACGCTGTCAATTGAATCCAGATCGACATCTTCAGGGTTGAATATTAGTATGAGTTTTGACTGCACCCATAATAAAAACGGGAAACGGGAACATTCAGGTCCAATGTGTTTTAACCGTTTGCTTGCAAAGTCTCACCCTTCAATCCCGGTTATTATACCGTTTCTACCGTGGACTACGGTATGTACTCTGCCACTAAGTGCAATGACTCTGTAAATAGCAAGATTCCTGGAACATGTATAGTGGTTTTTGCTCAATCGAACGTGCTTGTGTGTGTAGCTATTCTGTGTGGCTTCGTTGATTGCGGTTACCAATGCTGCCGGGGACTGAATGAACCTCGAGTTGCTAGTCTATACATAAGCACCGAACTGTTAGTTAAGGATACAAATCAAAACCGAATTCAGAAGTTCCAGGTGATATGCGCAGTGCACACGTTTCTCTGGTTACCGGTGCAGGATTGGGTATTACCAGCGCAAACTCCCACTTGATGCTCACCGTCAGCATGATGTCCACCAGTAAGATGTCAAAAACGACTTACTATGGGAGAATCACGTTTATCCAGCCGGCTGGCAGTGAGAGAAACGTAAAACCAGGTTCCGACGGATTTAACTGAATACACCCAACATTCCATACCTACTGACATATTTAAAGCAAACGTATATAAAGACAATCCGTAGGAATGGTTGTTTTCATGCTACACGGGTTACCAATGGGAGTGAACTGGGGGATGCGGATGTGGAAACAGGAGAAAAGAAACACTTCTAAAATGGCTGGGAACACGAACAGCTCTCGACCACAACTTCTGCTTAGAAGGATCAGACAGAAAACACTCCAGCTCTGGAATCAGAATACTTTTCACGAAAAGAGGAGCTTTACTTGCTTGAAACAAGTAACATCGACAGTATCGGGGGAAACATCAGTGGCTGGAACAGCATAACGCATTTTGTTAACTACAACTCACACATGCACACTGCACAGAGCGTTGCGGACGAGCAATCAAACAGGAAGAGAGTACACACCGGAAAACATCAAAAGAGCACTTAGAAGCTGAAGGGGTTCTACATCAATCTACTCTAGGAAGACTAAAATTAGCCAGATTTCGATTTCGCAGTCGCAGAGTATGGATCCTTTTCATGTGACAAAATCCTCACGAAGGTGACGTTAATGAAATACAATGCCATTTACTGAAAAATCCTACTATTATGCTCTTCATTGTCTCAGTTCCAGAGGGTTGAGAAGTAGAGGATAGAAGAGATTAACTCGAGTCAAACACCTGGTCAGTTTTATCCGAACGACGGAATTAACGTTTGGCAACCAAGTGAACTGAGTGGACCTCGACACAAGGAGCACTAGTATGGTCCTTAAGTTTAGATTCCAGGCAGGAAAATTTCTAAATGGGAGACGTTTACGAGCTATGGAATCCATATTAGGCCAGACATAACGGGCAGCAATTAATTTGAGTNGTGTACGAAAAATCTTTAGGTTGTGGAACTAAGGTGAAATCGTCGTTTATATACGACCTGCATACTAAGTGCGATAATTCGGACGGCCTGAACCACGGGGAGTTTCGTCAAACTGATGAGTTGCCGCTCGATCTCTTTTCTTCATGATAAACTGGAGTACGTCCATCTTCTTTTCCATTGAATTTTCGAAACCTCTAGAGCTTGTCACTATTGGGTAAAACCCAACTGATGGTACGAAACAGGTTAGTTTTTGACGCTTAAATCTTCCAGCAACATCACATATTGACATCCATCACTTTATTGTACATTTTTGAGGTTTTCTTCCGTTATCAGTACAGTGATGTGAATTGTTATCTTTAAATATGTAGATTATCTGAAATTTCACGTCTATCGATTGCGTGTAAGAAAATGGCCCAATCAGCTATTCATAGCCCTGGTTGTGTGTACCAGACCTTGAGGCCGTATATGTGTGTCATATAAGTTTTTCAATCGAACGCCCAATTATGGCTTTGAGAAGAATGGAGACGAGCTGGATTACAACGTAGTGAGTGGTGACGAATAAATTGTTGTATGCATAACATTTCGTTCAAATTAGCTTCATGGGATGTAAACAGTAGGCGCTGCCAGCGTTGGTTGTGAAATCTTCAGAGGTAAGCGAGCACTGAATCCAGTTTTTAAAAGTTCGCAGGAAAGTTATCAATAAAGGTTAACGCTAGGCAACACAAATTCTATAAACTGGTTAGCACTTGGTAGTGAGCCCGCACTCAAGCAATACGCGGAAGTTTTTTGGCATATGTACACTGCATTCATCTGTTACAATACGAAGCATCTGTTTCTTAACCCGGTAACCAGGTCTTTGGTTGTAAGCACCTTCATCTTTCATGTTCTCATTCACACTAGATCCCTGAACTGCATACATTTGGGTTTACGACCCAAAGTCCTCCTTTCTGCAGTGTAGCTTCGAGCTAGGCAGACAGGCTTCAGTATCACCGACTGACGTGCAGTTGCTAGTTTCGTATTCACCACCTGACTACAACTATCTTGTGAATATCGGTTAACTGTATGACTCCAATCGTCCAATGAATAACTGTGGTGGTGTAACTGATTGATTCATTCGTTCATTCACTCGTAATAGCCGCTTGTCACAACAGTAAAGGGGACTAAGCCAGAACTACACATGGAAAATGAAGTGGAAAAGTGAAAGATAGTTAGGAGTGAAAATATTGCGATCCAGGTGCGCCATCGGCAGCACATTACCATCTAGCTTATTGTTTTAATCAGTGGTCTGAATGCACGCCAGCACCTCAAACAAGCATGCACCGCCTACCGAATTTACTCTACGGAATATATAGATTCTTCATATTTCGTGACCAGATTGTTAACTGTCCACCACGTGGTTTTATCAAACTCTTGTTGGTTTCAGTGGTTAAACCTGGATGCAAGAAACAGTCAGCTGACATGCGAAGTAGATCATCTAACCACCGTAGACTGTGCAATATGGCTAGATGGCAAATAGATCACGCAAACCCAACTTTCAAGAATATGCGCCATAGTACTGTCGCGTGGCTCACACGTTTATCCCGTCTGATTTGGGCTAGATAATAGACATCGGTTCACTTGATTTGGAAAAAGCCTATATGTCTGAAGTGAGACAAAAAAACGGATGAAGTACGATTAAGTTTGAAGTTCAGAATATGTCATAATCGGTCAGATTGTTAGGCTTAGCGGTAAAGTGAGACTATGAAATATGAAAAACGGTTTCAGTGTAATCCGCACAAAATCTTCGAGGTCCAGTTAGTGAGATTACGTTTGAATTTGAGGGTTACGGTAATCAGTGAGGTCAAACTTTGTAAAGAACTGCTAAATGAAACTGCCCAAGTCAATCAATGGCTGTTCCCCAGAATCTTAAAGTCCTCTGTTTTTCACGCTACCAACCACAATGTGTAGTCACATGAAATGTAGACACTCTACTGCAGGCTTTTACCACAGTTATGAGCTATTTTACTGTTTGGTATAAAAGGTATCATCTACCCCACATTTGGTGATGGTATTCCCCAGTTTAGCATCCATTTCGTTGAGAACCAACTCGGTGGTTTTAAATTCCGTAAAAGTTAACTCCTGTTTTCATTTTGTTTTAGTCATTTCAAGCTACTAATATATTAAGGAGTAGTAACTCAGTAAAGACTCGCCTGGGAAACACCCCTTGATGGAAATCGTTACAATCGACGCGATTCCGTCGTAAATCATTACAACGTTTGAAACTCACAACAGCCCTTTCAGGCGATGAAGTAATTTGACTTTCCGTAAAGCTCTGAGTGTTCCACTGATCGGACTCTATTTGAAACACTCAAACTCGGTCCGTGACAAACAACAAGTAATGCACGATAGTTTTTGTCTTCTGACAGATAGGCATCTTCCAGTCCGAATGGAACGGCTTTGAAATTGTGGCCCATTTACTACAATGACACTTGGCTTCATTCAACACACTGTAATCACAAAGTTAATTGCTGATGAGTAGTCGGAGATCTGGTTTATTTTCACATTTGATCGCAGCGTTCGCACTCAGATAAACTTTCCAGCCAGCCTCTTTCGAAAAGAAGCACTAGACTCAAGTTTAGCTGTCCTTAGAGCTCATCAGTAGTACATATCCTTGCCACGGCCGGGATTTGAATTCCGGACATTCCGAACATGAGGCGACCGTGTTAACCACTGCGCCATTGACCTCACATTAGGCACGACCGAATGATCAAATCTGAACGCTCAACCACTCTCGCTTGCGAGCAATGGTCAGGTTGCCCGATCGTCTCGAGAGGAGACACAGTGACCATCCTGTTAACTCCAATCGATAACCCCGCGGTTAGGACTTCCAAGACAGGTCGATATCACTGATCTCATTAAACCTGATGAGCTCTTAGGAGAGCGAAACTCGGGTCTAGTGCTTCTTTTCGAAATAGGCTGGCTAGAAAGTCTTTCTGAATGCGAACGCTACGATCAAACATGAGTCGTGTTCAACTTGAAAACAAAGTTAATTGCTGCCTTCAGAAAAGTTGGCAGTTGACACCGAACAGGACATTGTATCTAATTGCCCCAAAACCTGCTAGATTGACTATGGGACCCGCCGAACTCAGACAAATGTGGTTAAGCATGTAGGTGTGGCGATCATGTTTTGCGTTGTTCACCCGCTTTTTAGCTGATCCTTAGCTAAGCATTAATTGGACAGATTGTTCTTCGACCGGGCTAGTCCGAATGCTCCCGTAAGCAATGCATTGGGCTGACATCTAAAGGTTGCTGTTTGGCCAATCTGAGAATGCCGACTCTGTCTGATATTGTTAAGAGTTTCGATTCAAACGAATACCGTTGCCACCGCCCTCCCTTAAAAGTCTATTGCCTTCTTTGCATATGAAATACCTGAGAAATATGAGTGATTCGTTCGAAAATATCCACCGAAGTCGTGGGAACGACAGAGTAGCATGTAAGACTTGTTTCCTGAGTTTGATCATCCGGTTAATTAAAACACAAAAGTCACGTTGTTATTAGCGTGTCAGGGTGCGCTTGACGTCACATTTTACCCACTAACCAAAGATTTAGATTGTGGTCAGTAAGACGATCTAACCACCCAGTTTGCTGTTCAATGCACAACGAACATTTTGGTATGGAAACGCTGGTGAACATGATAAAATTGCAGTCATGAGGACGACGGAGTAGCAAATAAGACTTGTTTCCTTAGTTTGATCATCCGGTTAATTACAACACAATAAATATGAAAACAATGACTAGAGTGAGTCAGAAAAACGGTCAACATGTTATATATGTTACGCAATCACTGTTACAAATCATGGGCGTGATTGATTGTTGACCAAGGGAGGTCAAGTGTCCGCAGGAACTTCTTCTGAGCACAGAGGTCTGGGTTGTGCAATCGGATGCTACTGGCTTCGGCAACGGTCAACACTCGGAATCTCACCATTTTTGATGAATTCCTTGGCATTCGGTGGACAATCCGAAAAGCATCGTTCTTACTGACAGAATGATAGGAGTCGGTCAAATGAGCAGCAGTCGTGCTGGGAACCGTTTTAATCATACCACTGTTCAATCACGCAGGATGATGTTCACGCACTCTGTCCGACTAATATATGATGCTCGACACGAGGAAACAAAGGAATACACACACTAACTGGTTGTAGAACATAGAAGTTTGTCTTTGAGTTCTGGCATGATAACGGGTGTTGAACAGAAACTGACGCACACTTGAGCGGTAAGGTGGGTTTTTTCGAATGACCTTGTGAGCTTTCTTGAGAAAGCTTCGACCATGTAATCTCCCTTGGAGGGAAGACTGATGAAGGCAGGTTTCTTACTAACTGTGGGTGGCTTAATTTTTAACTGTACCGACTGCATTGCCTGCTGAATGAAACGCATTGGGTAGCAATTCTGCATAAGCAACTGTTGTAGAAACTCCAGGTCAGCTCGTAAAAGTGTCGGAGGTGCAGATCTTCAACGATCTACCCATCATGCATCGTATGAGGTGTTGATTCTAATTTGGCAGACCGAAACTGTCGAAATGAATGTACTGGTTCCTCCAAGTCCGGTTTCTATACACATTTCGTCGGACTGCACCATTTTCTTTTCTTACTATGCCAGCATCCAAAAAATTTATTTGACCATTCTTGTCTGACTCCTTCGTAAATTTAATAGCGCTACGGACTGAATTAATAGCTGCCATAACTCTGTTCATGTTAGCAATCTCGTTGAGGAAGGGAAAAACAACTACATAATAATACCTGTGAAATGTAAATTGCTCATTGACTGTACGCAATTGGTTAGTCTCCAGTTGGCTCATGAAAATATCAGTGATAACGATGAAACCACACCACGGTCTCCAGAATCATAACAAGAACAGTTAAAAATCAAACCCCAACTTGTCCGATTGTAAAGTGCACAATATTTCCAAATTTTCACCGATCATTGGGCCGGTGATACAAGAGCAGGGTGCTAGGACAATCACTGGACACTGCCAAATCACTATCTTGCTTCAGATGCACCGACGCTTCGATTTCCTACTAATGCTCACGGGCTTCAGTTATCTTATCTGAAAGAACTGGCTATGAGGACGGGTTGCTACTTATTTTGGTTGCCTAGTCCTAAATAACCTTTGAAAATGAGTCAGTTTAGATGGTCCCTTATAACTGTGACATTATGTGCAACAACATCGTGTTGCATCCGGCGTTTGTAGCTCCCCGTCAGTGAACGATGAAAATCATTGGGCTTCACAAGAGATTATATCAATTAAAAACACAACTGATATGCACTGGGTCAATCAGTTAGATGAAATCAAATTATCCTGCTGGTTGGAGGTCTTGCAAAATATAGGACTTAGTAGTCTCATCTCACTAAATAGCAGCCCAAACTACCGAGCAAATGTTACAATTATTGGGGTTACTCGTGAACGTTTTCAGCAACCCTGTAGAATAAATCAGTCTAGCAGTGGTCACTTCAAAACTTCCCTTTCTCACTGAACGTTGTTCAATATGCTACCATCTTACTCAAATTCCGGCTGCAAAAAGCGCCAGCGCAAATCCTTGTCCTCACAGTGGGAACGCTGTAACTGGTACAAAAAGTGAACTCGCGCGTTCTGAAGAATGATATATTGGGGATAATGAAAAATTTGATCGGAGAGGGGGAATTATTATCTCACATGAAACTGCATCCCAAACTTCTGACTCTTACTAGTTGAATGCATTCCTAATCGTTCTACTCACATGTTTTAATAATAAAGTGACCTCCAACTGGAAGGTCAGCCGGGATGCAGTTTGCCATTTTCAATGAACTTGACCGTTCTCGTCAGAATTCACCAAGCAGGAGGTGCACTACCATTCTAACCTTATGCAATAGTTCATTAGACGGTACGCGAATAAAAAATCTCCAAACACTGGCGAAGATTGCAAAGGTCGTGTTAGATACGGTCATATAAATTGAGATGCCGCTTTTTTAGATCCCACTATCAGAGATTTCACGAAGATGTGAAGTTTCTAAACATTCTCAGATGTTCAGATTTTAGTTTTCTCCGCCGTCATCTCAAGCCAACCAAACAATGTCACCGTGCACACTCATCTCATGTGTTTGGGTTCAATTTGATCCCACCGATGCTTCTGTAAGCCATTTCTTCGGAGCTACTAGGACAACAGCGAGCTAGAAGGTTTTGATTCTAGTTGTGGGCTTACCATGTATGATTTAATGGCGCACTTCTTGACATTTTTTCAAAAGATAGATAATGTCTATGCGTAGCAAACAGATGCATTGCTAAAAGCATAGGGGAGTTATCGTGACCTCTGTCATCACTGCAGCTCGAGAAAAAAACATTAGGAAAGAACGGGCGAAGTTTTACCCTGATCGGGTGAGTATAGATCACGATTTCACCCTTCATCAAATTCTTGAGCAACATCACGTGTGTAAACCATATGTCTGGAACAAGTTGATGAACATAATGTCGGCGCTTTATTCCCATATTTCAGCTCAGGTTAGGGTTTACGGTGAACTGTCTGCTAGTTTCAGCAACAGGAACAGTGTACGTCAAGGCTGTCCACTTTCACCATTTTTGTTCACTTTTTTGACAGACAATTAGCGGAGGCTGTTTGTGGCACCCACAATATGATGCTGTTGATATCCTGCCTGGTTGAAAACCGACTGACCTTGACTGTGCTGATGATAATATGTGACTGTTTGACAACTTTCAAACAACGATAAGTGCTATTCCGTACTGCGCATTGTATTTCAGAATGCGATTTGCGGTCTAAAATTGCAAAATGCTTCTGCAAGAGTGCCATGGATGCCTAGGTGTAATGATAAATAATGAAGCTACGGAGGCTGCTGACTGATTTTTATTTGTGGAAAGTTGCATCAGCGGCGGCGGCGGCTGCGGAGGTGTAGAGAATGAAAAAGAGGCGTGTATCTCTAAGTCTAGAGCAGTGTTTGCTAATCTAGTACACCCACAGCGATAGAAAGAGAATTCTCTGGGGCCTAATTGGAGCGTACATGAAGCGACAGTGAGGACTGTATTATTTGACGACTGCGAAACATAGGGGCTCAGTGTAGAAAATGTGAACCGTCTTCAGACATTTGACCACCGATATCTGCGTCCGGTCGCTCGCATTCGGTAGCAGTGGGAATTAAGCAACGAAGAGGTTAGGAGGTGTGTATCTGGCGGCGACTGTCAGTCGAGTCCTTCTGTTCAATCCTAAAGTTGACATAGGCTTAGATCTCGCGACTCACAGCGTCGGTGGCTGGAGACGTAACATGAGGTTGTTGCTAATCGGGCCTGGCGACGTGACTGTTGATGTGGTTTGGGCGAGTTATGTGTGGGGTAGATGTACTTAATGACTTGAGTTAGTAGAGGCGGATGAAAGACGTTTTGTTGCATACGGTTTCCTTTCACTTGTAGATCGGTTGTGTTTACAAGTTGCAGTTGCCTTGATGGTATATGTTTGAATATGGACGTAGTTAGCCTTGGTAGCTGATTTCCCCTTGTTTCTCCCGTTTTTCTTATCTCTGTCTGTACAGGATTTCTTTCTTCTTGGGTGTATGACAGTTGAACACCATTAGGAACCACTGAGCTAATGCTGTCTATAATGGTGATGATGATGATAAGTGGTTGCATTAAACCTAGTGGCATCTAAATGTGTCATTGTCCTCTTATCGTTTGTCCACCAAGTAGGAATGCGAACGCACTGCCAAGGGTGGCTGGGAAATGACAGTCTCACTGGTTGAACAAAGCCGTCTGAGGGAGTATTTTATTGCCGGACAATTTTTGTTACACTTCTATCAGAGTTCACAACAACATGCAGTTTTTATCATGGATAAGTAAATGAAACAACACGGATGTTCACAGTCACTTTCCCAATCAGGTGGTCTGTGTCAATTTACCCATCATTTAAGGCAATGTAATAAGTTTCCCTCTACTTCGCGACATCCGTTCTTACATTATGTGCGTCAAGGCAATCAGTATGGCCGGACTTCGAATATTAATCAGCAGAGTGGCTTCTCTCCCATACAAACCCTGTTGTACACGTGGAAGATTGAAGCTGCGATAATCGGTCATCTGCATGCGGTTCTACATGCACATAACAACTGATTATCAAACTCTGCTTCCCGTCTGTTTAGATGTGAGCATCACTCACGGTACAACTTAGTGTGTACCTTCGATCATTCCATTTGCTTTGTTGTCCATCTTAGGCACATGTTCAGGACTGACGAGAGTGTATGAAAGGAATTTATTCCTTAATTTATCTCCTGTCTGTTCTATTCAGATCATACTTAAGTAATTATTAAATTGTATTCTGGCTTCAGCTTCACTTCCTTCGCAGATTTGGTGATTATTGCAAACATACGTGAGGCCACCCAGATTAGTATCAAGAAAAACAGTACTGCGTTTTGCAGCGGTTGGCGGTATGTGACTATTTACCGTTCCAATTTGAGCCTCGATATACAAAGGTGATTGTCTCTGACTGTGTTCCTCAAGAAACGCAAACCAGTAAGTTTTGATTGAGGATTAATGTTTTCAGTTCACTTACGGTAAGTCACTAGTTGCTTATCCTACATTTCTTGTCTGTTCTGTATCCTGGTGAAATTTGCTATGATTTTTAATTACACCGGCGTACATGGTGCAAAAGTGGATGCATTGACATAACAAAATTTGTCATGCTTTTTGTGCTGTGTTATTTCTCAGTCAGACCAATGTCGACATTCTTCGCAGCTGCCTTTCTTCCAGACTATGTATCTCACTTTAAGGATGATCCCTTTGTTGCTCAATCCTGGTACCGTGATAACTAAGAACTTGCAAATGACTGTCTCTGAACACGCAACATGTGTTCGGACGTTAGCACAGCAAAATCTGTGTAGCGCGATGATCTTCTGTGATGTTGGATACATAGTGTGGTAAGCGGCTGTCGGGGCATAATGGTGCTGCATAATTTCAATTTACTGTACAGTGGACACTACACACTCCTGGCTGTGAGGTCACGTCTATTTGTTCGACCAGTTCTTTCACCTAGTTCAGGATAGGCTCATTTATCTCGGTTAGCAATTGTCGTTCAGTCGAGTATATACAAGATCCTCCATAGCCGCGCCCACCTTCATACATTTCACTGGATATGGCTGACTTTGATACCAGTTGTTCTGAAAAAGTACTGGAGTTTGAAATATTCTATACGAGACCACAAAGATGCTACACTGTCTGATCACAAGTTGGAAATAACAAGACAAAGCTAAAGATGTTGGCGATGGTCATCCTGATTTTGGAAAAGACAGGGCAGAGCAGACACTTTTAGAAGTGTATCAAGTTAAAATGCCATATCGCTAGTCTGTCGGAAGTTCGTTCTGAACTTTTTTTCTGTTGACCTGGAAGCTCTTGATTGGTTAATTATTTTAATTCTGTCAGTTTCAAATGCGCTTGGCTCGATCACACAACCTACATGTTGGAATTCGCGTACACGAACCTGACATGAATCGTCCAAAATTTGTTTGACCTGCCTAATTACTAACTAGCAAGTAGTAGACGATGTAAGTTAAACACCATCAACAGTAAATCACAGCCGTCATTACCAGAATACAATACAAGTTTAATGGTTGTTGTGATTTTAAATGGGGGAGAAATACTGGTAGTAAATCATCATCTGAAGATAAAAAGACAGTTCGTGACAATCGGTAGTCCAGGTACTACTCACGAATTACATTAACGTTAATTTGGTTGTGTTTTATACAAAGCCACTGGCACAATGTTCAACATAGTTACTTCATGATCATGTGACCGGAATTCAACTTCTGACTCAATTCTTGCTCTTTTCAAAAATATACGCTAACGGCAAGATTTAGTAAGTGTGCAACTCGAGTGCAGTGCTTATCCTGAAGTGACCGACTGGAATATTTAGGTGCATGTGACAACAGAGATTGGCTGCCTAATTACTCTTCGTCCAATTTTCACCCCCAAACAAATTTTAACGGGGACTTTTGGCTTCTCGCTCTCCATGCTATCATATAGGATTGAATACAACGATATCAACTGAGTCACCAAAATATCCGCCAATGACTAATCGTCTGGTAGGAGAGTAATATTGTGGACTTGTCTTTTATTTGAATGCATCAATGCTCAACGTCCGGTTGTTTGGTTCTCTAGCTTCAGTACGAAACTGTCAGGAAGCTTACAGCAGGCCGGACCACCAGAAGTTACCTCGTGGATTCGTTGGCTGACTGAAATTCGAATAGTGGAGATGACATTTTTGGTAACAGCTCCACCAACCCACTTCTAGGCGTCTCTGAAACTAGTTAGGAACGTATCACGTGAACGAGCACATCTGAGTTGTTTTTATTTTCTGGTGTGTTACTGTATAAACAGAAATTGTACCTTGAAAAAAACAAGAGTGTTCGACAAGACCATGCATTTTCTCCAAGAAACCCCCCAAAATAAAGGAACAATAAAATTATCTTGATAGGCTTCTGTACCGTCTAAGTCCTTAGTACTTGTATTCATGACATCCTGGAATACAGCTGGCGAAACGTTTAAACCAGAAGGAAGAAAATTGTATCGATACAGACTGAAAGGTGTGGTAATCACAATCGAATAGTTTAATACTTTATCAAGTGGTATTTGTAGGTATGCATCCTTTAAAGCGATTTTTTGAAAAGAACTCAGAACCTGACAGACGATAAAGTACATCCTCAGGTTCTTCTGTTGTACAGGTACATTGTAGTAGGCATGTATCCAACGTAAAACTATAGTCACCACAAATTCTCGGTTTAATCCCACAAGCTTTTAATGGTGTCACTATCGGAGTCGCCCAGTTTGACGAGACAACAGGTGTTATTACTCCT
>QNGE01008478.1:0-16781 GCA_008508345.1 Paragonimus westermani | reverse complement strand
AGTTAGCTCTCACGTGGAAGGCCGTTCCGTAATCCACAGCTTGGGGAAGTGCGCGGTGGTGTTAACCGGGTCTACGCGTCTACTCGGGTGACTCTTTTTTGAGTGGCATCTGCTACAGCTGCCTTGCAGGTTGATGTGCGTGCTAGGATGTCTACCTCCAATGATGACCCCTTCAATATACTCTAGGTACCTATAGGGCTGATGACTGGAAATTGTTCTAGAGTGGTACCCAGTATACTTATCCCAGTGTTGGTTCCTTTGGGGAGTTTGTCCTCTGACAAAGATACTTTGACGTGGGTTCCTAAGTTGCCTTCTTAATAGGCTGTATCAGGAGTAACTTAGACCATACAGCAGGTTCCGATAACAAGTGTGTATGACTGACTTGGGTCTATTAAACGTCATCTGGTTTCTTGCTGACTTAGAGTATATAACGCCTAGGAATCGCTGAAGATTTTTGGCGTCGTTGGAGTCGTTCAGGACACGTCGCACTTTTGTGTCTACCATGTGTAGTAATGCTTGGAAGACGCTCGCGAAGATTAGGAGAAGCAACATACTTAGTGTTGGATCTTGTGAGACAACACTGGAGATGCTGAATTAACTGATAGCTGATGGTTGACTTCGCCCGTATTCTTTTGGTTGAACGCAATTTCCTAACCAATAGCTTCTTATCACTGAAGTTCTGGTAAAGGCTTTTCCGCTGATGTGCTCTGATTTACTTTGTCGAAGGCTCTAGTAGCGTCTAGTGATAGGGTGTTTACTGGTCGCTTTCATCCAATCAGCTGCTGCCAAGAGATTGGTGGTGCAAGAATGACCATTTTGGAATCCATGTTTTTTTTATGGCTAGTAGAGAGTTAATGTACAGCTGATTCCATGCAAAATCCCCACGACCTTAGGTATGCATTTGTCCCATGACATTGTTTCTATCACAATGGTATTTCGTCGTCGAGGTTGCAGTTATCAAAGGTTTTTTTTGATCCCGTTTAATCTGTGTGCTTCCATCACTTCAGGGGTATTTGTCTAGTGTAGGCGATTTGTCAGCCTGTTATCACGGGATATTGGCCTGGATGCCGTTTGAAGTGGGGTTTAGATAATTCCCTGAGGTAAGAATTGAGGTGCAGCGCGACATGTCAAACTTTGTATTGCTCAATAGACGTGTGTGTTATTCCTGCCATATTTCTTCCACCTGTGAGTTGAAGGTTGAAAACCGCGAAAGCCGCGTAAGGCATGACATTGCTTTGTTTAGTCAGAAAAACCATGTGTCGGCTGAATTTTTTGAGTCCGTCCGTAGGTGAGTTTGCAAGGGATAATGGGTTATTCATATAATCTTTTTGTGTGGTTTTGATGTAATGCTTGTGCGCATCTGGGTGTGTATAATGTAATTCTCGATTACATATTGAAAGGGAAGTATCCTTAGGCCCCTTTCCTCCTTGACATGTCGTCAGGATGGTACTTCTGTAGGCAGAACGAGTTAAGTTATTGGAGATCGTTCCGTTACGTCGACATGCAGGATGCTGTGATTTGATTGTGCATTCACTGTTTCATCTCAACGGTTCATTTGGGAAGATGTTTACGCACCTTCACAGATTGCCTTTCTGAAACCACGTTAGATAGATAACAAGGAGTGATTGACGATGAGATCACAGGCTAGACAGGAGCCAATCGTCGCATGACTGCTCGGGTATAATGGGATACCAACCTCAATTGTACTCATTGCGTAAGGCTCATAAATAAGAAGCACACTGCTGTAGAGAGGGTTTTTGCTCTTCTATCTTGTGGACTTGTTGAATTACTCGGTGAACCCTGCCTTCCACGCAACATTATAGTAACACCTCCAAAGTGGTCGTCTGGTTTCCTCTATACTTCGACGATCGGAGTCAGCAAATATTAGCGTACGGGATACTTGGTTGGTAATCGCTCTTCGGGTGTCGTCGTACTTACTGTCATCCCACTCTACACTTGCCCTCGGTATCCTCTGTACGACACCCAAACGAGAGTACCCACGTTTAATTTCCGGTGTCCCCGGCGTGTTAGCAACGTATGGTGAATAAGTCACGCTATCATTGAGGGACTTTATCCCCCCTACCGTTTTGACGGATATTCTGCCAGCGACTGTACGTAATGGTATCGTTCTGGAGACTTCTTTGAGTGCGGCACGTCGTACATAGCCAACCCTTTGTTTACCATGTTTTACTCTGTTTTTTTTTCAGATTAGACTGAGGGATGATCCGACGACCGGCGCTTGCTATGAGTTTCTTTGCAAAAAACCCGTTTTGGGAGGTCGCTCCTGGCTTGTCCGTTGGTATCCAAAAGACTGCGGTCACTTTTAGTTGACAATTGTCGTATATGTTCAGAACTCATCTGTCGTGGCGTTTGTTTTGGGATTCGCCATGACTCATAATTCAGCTTCTTATTAGTTGCCGTCTGTTTAACTTTTTCTTGATTTTCGCAACGTTTTCTTCATTGTGCTTGACGTCGCAGTGAGGCCAGTTACATGTTAATTTTAAGTATGTAACACGGAAAGAACTGATTTGATTGCGTATTTTTCGTTTACATTTCTCCATTATAAGAGCCGCTGAGTCGCCGTCATTACGATTTCTGTTAGCCGCTCTATATTCAGGTGTGGAGGCTGCCTGTACTACTTCTGACTGTATTCTCCATTGAATAGCCCCGGTTTGTGTCACCTTCGTACACACATTTTTACGACGTTGGTGAATCATGGACAAATTATTTAGGAAGGCGATCTAAGTTTCTTGTCGATTTGGTGACTGCCATTGAGTGCTGTGGTCCCGGCTCCAGACATATATATATATATATATATATATATATATATGCATACAGTCCAAACCTTTGGTTTGATTCCGTTTCTGTGCATCGCTGTCATCATCATTATCGACAACAATACATCAGTGACTGCCGCCGATGTGTGGTTACCACACAACCTTAAAAAGCACGTCCTAGCAGAATAAATGAAGAGGAGATGAAGCTACTTCATTACTCAGTTCAACTACCTCTGTATTCAAGCGTTCATATCAAGGTGCTTGTACCTTACAAACGACCAGCTGAACTACAGGTGAAAGTCAGGCGTCATCAGCAAAATAGCTTCCTTACGGCCTCCACTGCCCACGTCACTAATTGCACTCACTTCATAGACAACTGGGCTAAACAACGACAATATTTGCGCTACGGAGCCCGATTGGCGGGCGAAAACGTTTAAAAAAGGCTAATACTGAGAGCTCTATTCACGGAGCCCGTTCAGTCGATACGTGGATGCAGACAACTTTCACGCTGGTGTAGCCTACCATCAAAGTCAGGACGGATTGACAAGCGAACACGAAAAATGACCGGAAACGTCCATTTCGTCATCAGTTCATTTATTTAATAATGGGTCCGTTGTCTCCGTCTGTACGATGATAGGTCTCATTTGATCTCCCGGGCTGGGGCCCTCGCGACTCACAGAGTCGGTGGTTGGAGACTCTAGGCGAGATGGTGGCTAATCGAGCACAGTGGCGTGAATGTTGTCGTTGTTTAGCCGAGTTATCTGCGAAGTGAATGCATTTAATGACGCGGGGTAGTGAAAGCCGTAAGGAAGCTGTCTTGCTGATGACGCTTCACTCTCACTCGCAGCTGGGTTGTTTGTTTGCAAGGTGTAGGCACCTTGATGTTGAACGTTTGAATAGGGACGTAGTTATTTTCGTTAGTTAGGTCCCTTCTCGTCCCCTTCTTTTTTCCTTTTCTCTTCCTATACAGTGTTTGTTTTTTCTTCATGGTTGTGTGGTAGTTGAGCATTAGTGTTAACCACTGATGCATTGCTGTCCATGATGATGATGAACGGAGCATAAAGCAATCCGCTGACCATAAACGATCAAGGCACGTTGACCCGTTATAGCTTTACACCTCAGGTTGCTTAGCCAAAGGCTGCTGCACCTTTCATCGCTGTCGACGATCAGAACTACTTTTAGAGAAATACCGTATCACTCCATCCTGTATCATGCCTCTTTTGTGATGATTCAAGTAAACATGAAGAGTTTTGCTGCCGGAATTAGGTTGTCGGAACCGGGCACTAAAACTCAGTCTGATTTGGCCTTCTACTTTCTTAGACCGTGCCTATTGGCCACCGTGGAATACGTTCATTCCTCTCACAGTACATTCTTGCTACAGTTTTTCTTTGAAGTATTGACTGTATATTTTTCATATGCATATACATACTCAAGCCTTCGCTTTTCGGGAGGACATTTCGTCCCTTCTTCTTTAATCGTTGATCAGTGAACAAGCATGCTTTGACGAAAACCACACCGGACCAATCGTCTGAGAAAGAAAACACATTCACCAGTGGGGCTTCATCAACTTCATCACTGGCCCGTTCCTCTCACTGTTCTACGCGGCGCAATCAGGCTGATGACAAGTCAGCCGACCAACCCGATATACCCTTGATGAACGGCTTTTCCCACCGAAGTAAGTTTGTTTTAACGGCGTGGGCGTACCTCTAGGCCTGTCACAGACCTTCAGACTTGCGTCGAAGCCAGTGCCGCAAGATTCTAGTGTATTTAGCAGCCTGACACATTATACACCAGTTGAGATGTTAGTGTTTGGTTCTGATTATTCTCACATCTGACCTACGTTTTGACTCAGTAGAATAGTGTGCTGCCTATCACGGTCAACTATCAGACAACAATGGTGTTGTTTGTTTGAAGATTTCTGTTCTGCTTAATCTCTCCTCTAGTGAGCTAGGCCGCAGTGCGACGTCTGCAAAAGTATTTCACTGTATTGCTCCAAAACCTGTGCTTCGTGGCTAAAACTAGCATGTGCAGTCAGTAATGCAAGATATGAGCCAATGAGAATAGGCGGCTTTTGTTCGACTGCCGTTTCTGAAAGACCCCAGGGTCCAGCCAGCCATTTGGAAGTAGATGCCGATTATCCTCATGGTCATTTTGAAACGCCTACATCAGTTCTGCATGTGTTTGGATTCACCACGTGATGAAATCCGCCCACGTGACGTTTATACGCGCAGTCCCCGACTACTGATTTCTTTCTTGTTTGGAGTAGACAATGTGAGCTTTTGTTGAGAATCGTCATCTGCTGTCTTCTTAAAAGGTGAATTAGCACAGCAATAGGTGGGCGAAGTCAAAACGTCTTCCTCAGTTTTCATTTTAACATGGTGTTTGGTTTGGTGGATTGCCTGAAATAATTTTGTCAACTTTCATGACCCTTGTGCAATCACTGATATTGTTGAACGTGCAACTTACGAAGCTGAATGATGCGTTGTGTTAAAAGATCTTGAGAGATTGTTGCGATTTGCTTGCGATTTAGGTGCCCATCGTGAAACTTTTTGTGTTGGTTTATTTTCCTTCATTTTCCTTCGGGCTCATTTACAAAAACCGGTGAACCACTTTCCAAAGATGATCCACGACCTTCAACTCACGATTCCAACGGCGATGCACCAGTACTCAACGGATTACTTGAAGACCGCGAGAATCGCACTAAGATAATGAGGTCCATGGCGGATAAGGAACGCTTGCTGCGTAAGAACTCTCGTAAACGTCGCTTTTCCGTTTCTGCCGATGCTTCAACTTCGTGTGCCAAACACATAAAAACTAATTTCACTTGGAGTTCTGCATCTGCTCAGACGGATGCCTTGCACCAAATTGATGGTGTATCTCAAGATGTCGATCATCAACAAACACCAATACATAGAGGAGATAACATCACTAAGTGTTACTCAGGCCGACGCTCTCTTCTTGATTGGGATAGTTTTATCAGTCTATCAAAAAAGCATCGTCGATTGTCGTTGCAGCCGAGTGGTTCGAAATTTGCTGTCAACAAAATGTCGCCCTCATCCCACTTCAACACTACATCAACCTGTAACAATTACGGTCTAAATCAACCTTCACATAGGCTAGAGCCGGACTCCCATTTCACACAACCTTACACTTCAGATGTTGGGACTCAGAAAAATCATTTTACCGATATCAGTGCATACGCTACCAAGCATCCGAAAGCCATCGCTGGAAGCACCATTCATTTTGACCGGGCTAGCGCCAAAGGTTTGAAGGTGACATACTCACCTGAGTTGCTGGGTCACCGGGTTATCCCTGTTCCTACCCATCCATTGCCGCCTGTGTTCCCCGCCGTTACCAATAAACCGGAAGGGAATCTGAGGAGTTTTCGTCATTCTATCAAATTTCGTGGTCGGTTTTCAAATCGATTTACTTCGGTCGATCCAGCTAATCCCGGTGACACATCTGTACGAGGGGTAATTGAACCTATTACGTTGGAAGTAAGCTAAATGGACAATTTTTCGAAGTCTATTCCCTGTGTTCAATTCAACTAATTCACATCTATAACTAAGCTTTGGTTTGGATGATTCGCGGTGCTAACCATCAGTTGGTTATCCGAACGCAATTCGTGTTTTGTTCAACGATTGTTCGCTAACCACGTTGCCATAACGATTAAATTCCGTCACTCGTATACTGTTAATATATACCTGGCTAACTTTGTGAGACCGAGTGCGTTTGGGTTTCAGCCCGATGGTTCTGTATATTTGTCGTTTATGTATTCCTTACTCTCGTTCGAGCCATCTTTTGAAATTACTACCGCCCACTCTTGCGTTCGCGTTCCTTAGCCGTTTACTTGCATTGATAGAGCTCGATAAGTGAGTTGTACATTTCGACTGTTGTGACCGCTAAGGACGTTTGGCGTGGAATATTGTTCATTGCTGGACGCTTATTACTAGGTGTGTGGAAATACAGGGCAACAAACACAATCACTTTTAATGTTGTTCCACATCCTTGACAGTAGTGCAACATTCATTTTGGTGACAAGTCCCGCATAGTGCATATACGCATTTGCAGTAGTCGCTCCCGTCGGTTAAATCTGCCTTTTAGTTTCCACCCGTTCGAGTCGTCCCATACTGCTCTCAAGCGAAACTGCGTGCTCTAAAGCAACGGTATGAACCGACTCTTTGACTCATCGTTAATCGGAGGCACATTGAAAATCCTCGAGGGACCTTCACAGCACGCGACTAATCGTAAAATCAAACATAGTGCCCTGCGTGAATTTGTTCTATATCGAACCGCGTAGGGATTTATTAAACGACGGAATAACCTTAATCTCATAAATTTTACAAATTTACTTCTGCGAACGATCCACTTACAGAAATCCTGGTGCCACTGATATCGATTTTTGCGTCTGGATGTGAGTGTATTGATAGTAAAAGTTGCCGCAAATTTTCGTCTCACCGGAGCTCAGTGATATTATTACACACGTCGTTCAGACTGCTCAGTAGACGTACTTGTCTTTCTGTCGACCATACACTTAAAGTGATCAGATTCCTGGTTTTATTCACGCAGTCCTACTGGATATTTACGAGATTAGCCTTAATCAATTCTTGCTTCTTTGTCGCACTAGGAGCACCATTGAAACTATTTGAAGAAAATCATACAAAATCTGTGTGGTGGAAATCGCCCACCTGTTCTACTCTTTTATGATGACCTCCCATTTTTTCGTCGACTTTTTCTGGATTTGTATTAAGTCTGTTTAAAACGATTTGAAAAAAAATTAGTTTGGCAGGTTTGTTGAATGGGTTGCCCAGTCCGGTTAGGAAATTTCTGAGTGCGTAACTTGACGTTGAAAACACTTCTGTTTATTTCGCTCGCATAGGTTCAACTGTGGGTCAGGTTTCTCACAGTTAAGTCTTCCAAATGTTCTGTAAAAGTATACTACGCATCGATAGTTTCAGTAGTCTGTAACATCAAAAGTAGCACATTCTCAAGTGTAGCTTTTTACGATTACACGAGAAGGGCGATATTTCAACAGGTTAAGCATACCTCAATACGTGCGTGTAAATGAATTCTGAATAAGATTATCCATCGAAGTAACGATCCATTCCTTTGGTTTGTTAGAGTTAACCTCTAACAATAAAGAAAGCCCGGTATGGAATATATATTTCGGGGCAACACGTTGCGGTCAAAATTATTTATCAACATTGACCCGTGCTATTGTTCTACTGATATACGTTGTATCATATTGTATCGAAAGACACAATACAAATGCAGCTCTGTGTTTGAGACGAATGATGAATTACACGTATCGGCCACAAAAATCAAGAGAAAAAGTGCTGAAAGCAGAATGACTTCGAAAATTGGCAACTTGCACCAATAGAATAAGAGGTACAAGTACCATGAAAAAGATCCGTACCAGAACACATGCAGCCGCATCGAAGTACAACGGCATGAATGACCAACGAACGTTCGAAGAAACACGCCGACAACAATACCAGTTTAACAGAAGCTAATTTGTTTCGTCTTCCTCATTGTAAACTTTCATGAAGCTTTCTGATGTCTCAAAACTTCAACTTTCTAGGGTGATTTGATTTACCATCTCTAAACGTTCTCACAAATAACCACCTCAATTTATTGCTAAACACAATGTGCATCCATAGCCTACCGCCGAAATGATAACTCAGTTCATCCTGACTGTGGCAGCTATCTTGGAGCGCAGAGTTTATCTCAAGTGATGCAGTTTTGTAAAAACTACATGAGACTCTCATGCTGAGGTGCACACTTGATTGGTCCAATAGTAAACAATGATTACTGAGAAGTACGGCGTTGTGGTGAAACTAGTTGCCTGCGTGGGAAGGCGTAATCAGCGGCACTCTGATCGACTGCCTTTCACGTGTTGTAACGTTAGGCTAACATAACAATTATTAAGTTGAAGTTTTGACTGTCACACCACCGTGATACTTGTTGTGCTACAGTTAGGTGACTCAGTTTAACAGGAACAGTGCTTCCTCGATTTAAAACCATGTAACCACTGAGGTTTCGTAATCTTCACCTAGATGTTCTCTGTTTGTCTGGTGGGATCCTGTAGGATCTGGATTTCCTTTCATGATGATTTACATCAGCTCACGATCAGCCAGGTATGTTGCTTGGCCTTTCGTTGTATGTGTAGTTTTTGATGACTTGCTAGCTTTAAGTCTTTTTCCGAGACGAGGAGTTAAGCAAGATTGTTATCACTCCCACTTCGTAAGCTACCCACAACTCGTTTGCTACGGTACGATTGTTCCAGTTGATCACAATGGCACTTTTTACGATGGGGCTGGTAACGGAACACAGGCACTGACCAAAACGTTTGTAATATTGTAAATAAGAACTAGTAAATTATTAAGTCGATGCACTGGTTTACGTATAAAAGCATACATGCTTTATGAATCTTGTACAGTTAAGTGATAGTAAACAACTTTGTTGCAGTTATTCTTGTGTTGGTCTTCTGTTTCACCCTGTTGATCCCGTCCATCCAAAATGGAATGATTAATAGACGAACGAAGACAACTGAGCCTGCTCAGACTTGCAAAACGCTGTGGGGCTGAATGCCGTCAAAAAGTCCACAGTGAAACTTGAAACGGATTCGGCCGTATCAGAAATGACCGTTTCTCTGGAGCAACATAACTCTACTGGTAGACACTCGGTGCTCGGTAAGGCCGTGCCCGCTCTAACTGCGGTGAATGCAGTGGTTTCTCATGCAAGCCTCACCGACGATAGCATCGACGCGGGTTCTTATCCACCTTTTTCAGTACCGGATGATGTTTGAATTTATTTGTTTTAATGATCGCATTTTGCTCGCACTGTGTTCTGTTGCGTGGTGGAAAACGAACCATTCTTAGCCCATATTAGGCGTATGCTGATATATTATGGTGGAAATTTTCCCCACAGCATCCCACTCAACGGTGATTCGTCAGAACCTCGCAAAATGTGTTGTTGTTGAGCTTGTGTTATTTGGAGTTTGACCACACTTCATTATTCACCACAGTTGTACAGTACTTCCCATTCACTTTTCAAGTGATAACAATATGGGCGAACTGTTGGTGAAACGTACAGTAACTTGGACTTTTCTAAAATCTGTTAAAGTAAACTTATTATTTGATTCACTTCAATCATTTTTAGTACTTGAAGCTGTTCTTCATATCTCTTCGATAATCAGTGAAAATGCGTTGTTTTCATAGCGTTTATCAGGCGCCAGCTCTAGCGGTTTCCTGCGTCGAAGTGTTCGAAAATCTAAACGCAATAGTTATTCGCCGGTCGGATCATCAGGTTTCGTCGGTACTGTTCAGTCTGTCGTAAATAACTCCGATGCTCATCCGACGGATGAACACATGGGCGATCAGGTGAGGCGAACACGTGCTTTTCTGCTTATATTTTCACGACATTTTATCTTATATATGTTTGTATTTATGCACAGTCGAACATGCAGACCAAGCTTGCGCAAATCTTTAGCGATAAGGTATTAGAACCAGTGACTGGTTTTTTCCATCTAGGCGGCTACGTAAGAATTGACGGAGTTGTAAGTGAAGCGATTGGCCGTCATGGTTGGAAGGTCAATGTGATATTTATCGACCCGCGCCGCGTGTGTCAATGGAAAGGACCTTTTTACTGGTTGAATCTACTCTGTATCCGTTCATTCTAGCCTGATATGTGGTTGTGAAACTTGGCTTATCAGAGTGGCAGATGTCCACCGATTTTTCATCTTGAATAGCCACAGCTTGTGCTCGATTGCTCGTGTGTAGCGGAATAACCTTGCAGACAGAGAGGTCGTCACACAGAAGGCCTTCAAGGATTGTGGTTTACGCATCTTGTCATCACTTTTGCTGCTTTTGTTTTATCAAAGATTCTGTCGATTGATTCGCTAAGTTCTACTTGTAGACTGTGGTCCACCGGAAGACCAGCGCGGTGGCTACACAGTGGCTCGGTACATATACAGGAGTCAACTGGCTCCGCGGCTTGGCACTGTCTACTCAGCACGTTCCCCTGGTTGAAAACCAACCATTCTTATGGACACTGTTAGTTGTGGTTGAAGGTCGGAATCCCATCTGTTTTTTCTCCATTCGCTTCACATGTGGCATCATATTTGTCCCCGTACACATTGTCAAGTTGACTGTAATATATGTCTACCTGAACGGTACTCGCAGTCATTCACGCGTTCTGTACCGTTGATGGGACATATATGGATATGAAAAAGATTTCCCGACAGCTGGCATCGCTGGTCAAATGACGGTCTCTTGAAGTTAGCCGTAAAAACGTTGGGTTTTTAGTCTTCGCATAACTAAACAATGTTATTCAGCTTTCATTACATTTGAGAAAAACTTGTCAGTAGTAAAGGCAGACTCCTGATTTACGGGAGGCCAGTAGTTTCTGTGACCACAGTTGGCCGTCGAGTAGTTGTAGCCCGAGGAGGTCAGTTCTTTCTCGGAGGATGAATCACCTCAGAGTTCCTGGCGCGTTTTGATTCCCTTTTGTAGCTAGATGGCTGTGTCCAGCCAAATCTTTAAATTGCTGCTTGTTTCATGGTGCATCTCCATTACTGTACTTTGGTTCCTTGTTCCACATAAACCCACGTTACACATATTTGCTTACTGGATTATGTGTTAATTGTGTTGTGTGCTTAAGTGCGTCACCTGCGAACATGAAGGATTGGTCAGTAAGTGTTCCTTGTAGACCTGCGCCGGGTGGTCGGCGGCTGTTCGAATGCATGGTGAAAGCTGGCCGTTATAACACTGCTGCCTTTCGAGTTATCGCCGACCGATGATGAATTGCCATTCAAAGTAGCGCAAGTTCCAGTATTCTTTGGTTGATTTCATTTCTTTCTCATCTATCCACCGTACCAGCTACACAACCGTACTGTTGATATTCGTTCATTCTCTTAATTTACTGCTTTTATGTTCAACGGGTTTTGGCAGTTCAGGATTCGAATTACTCTGTTGCCTTGTGCTACATCATTTGGGTTGACCCCTCTTTGCTCACTTGCTATCGACTACAGACAGTTGCTGAACTTATACACTCACTCATCGTCCGCCTGTTTGCATACTGTGTGGGGGAACAAAATTCGTAGAGGCTGTGGCGAGTAGATTTCAGTTTGTGGTAGGTCTGCTTGCCCGTAATATTGAGAGTGTATTCATGCTAATTTTAGTATGGTCTACTAGGTTCAAGAATCATAGCATCTGCAAGCTAGAGAAAAAGTCGAGTCGGAGTCTAAAAGACCACGTAATCTCGTGGCAGACGCTTTACTATCTTTGTTTCTCTTCCACTTGTGGTGGTGTTTCTAGTTACAAGTAAATATCGTTCTCTGGCCTCCAACACGTTGGCCGACAGTTTCTTACGGAACATATCACCGGCACTTGCCTTCCTTCCTCAAACCCACGTCATGCACTCACCGTCTGACTGTCGTTCCTTGCTTAACGTAGGTCGAATGTCACCAGTTTTTATTCGATTTCTGATCTCAAGTCAAACCATCCGAACGAACGTAGTTGACTAAAAAAGTGAATTTCTCGACCATCGACGATCAGCATGGTCACGCGCTTCCTTCATGCTTAGAGCAACACCTCGCACTTCGGAGAAATAAAACACAGTCCAAAACGATAAACTAACACTGCCATTTGCCATACATCGATTATGCTATCTGAGCCGTATCTGGGACTGGAGTGATCGTTAGTGCGTTCGTCTGTGAAACGAAGTTTGGCCACGTCGGCCTTCTCTTGGCGATTGTTTTCTGAAAGCACATTAGGCGTCAATGCGAATCCGTTTTCCTGTCATTTTTGATGTGCGAACATTGGCCGCTATGTGACTGTACAGCACGTCTGTCGACCATGAATCTACGATTGTATTGATACACCCCAGTGCTTGAGCCTAGTTACCGCACCACCATTGTTGACGCTCTGTCGTATTGACGGTATCGAAAGACAACATATTCCGCCGCAGTTGTTGGTCGATTTGAACGTGTAGAGCATGTTCAGAATATCATGTTTATTGTTTGGCACGTACGAGTGAGCGTGGAATAGCTTTTGCTTACATTTCCATCTTGTCGCTGTGTTTTCATAGTCCGGTGCAGTAGCCTCAGTCTCAGTACCAGGCAGGCTAGACAGTTTTCAGCTCTCCGAAACCTTTGCTGTCAGGCTCGATCCGAATAGCGTATGTCGTTCGGTGAGTACTTTTAAGAGACGACGACATCATAACATGTGTGACCCGGGCTTGTTTTCTTTATGCACACAAGATGAAGCTTGCATAATGTGCTAAACGAAATGAGCATTTGTACGCTCCTATGAAGGACAAACGAATAGACAGTCACTACCTGAGGCCACATACTGTAGAACTGACTATACAACCGCCAACCGAGGTGAGATTCTGGAGAATGAAACCTACTGTTTAGAATATGGTTGACCTACCCTGTTTTCCGTTTTTAAGGTGAGGTTGGTCTGTCTCTATGCACACACTAATATCTGGACTAATCATTCGCACCCATTCGCCTCTATTCAACCTCCTTCATCAAGGTTACCAAGTCAGACTGACGTCAAAAATGACACCAACAGGGGATTCAGAGTACGTTTCGCAAGACCTTGTTCATGAATAGATGAATCTGGAAACAGCTTGATCCCTTGCGGAAGTGGAAATTAATCTTTTCGTTCCAGTCACACGATGTTTTTATCATTATCCCTGGTCTTTTTAAACAGTTCCAGTGCTAATCGGCTTCTAGGATAATCCAACTTTTCTGGCCCAATTAGCTGGTCTGAGGTGCTCTAGTGTATGCGTTGTGTTTACGTACGTCTGTTATTCACTGGTTATTTTGACCGTCACACATCGAATGATCCGTCGGTCCGTTTGTTTTACCACAGGTTCAGCCAACTGCGGATGATTATCCCAATGAAGTGGTGATCTCTCGAAACAATCTTCGACCTCGTAAATCATCCACCTCGCCATCAGTGGCCATGTGTCCATATTGCTCCCGCACGATGTTGTATCCCATGGGGCTGAAACGGCATTTGCGTTTGTGCAGGGCTCAATCAGACGATGACTTTGACGTGAGCCTTTTTGTTTGTGCCTGTTCTGTATTTCCATTTCTAATGGGGCTTTCCGACCTATTTCTGTTAGTAGATTTTATCATTATGTTTGGTGGCTGATTTTGATTTGTCGGTAATCTCTCTGTAAAATGCAAATTACTCTTTTGCCTTATCATCACACATTTTAACAGAATATGCATGCCATTACCCCTGTCCGCCAAGACACGAAAACAACTCAGGAAACTCGTCCGATCACCGAGTCTGCACTCACCCCCATAACTCACACTCAATTCCACGACTGTCCCTATTGTGCTCGCCGTTGTTCCAATTCCGGCTATCTGAAATTGCATATTCGTGCATGTAAATTGGCACCCGTTACGGTGAGTCTGTTGAGTTCAGTTGGTTTCAGAGCGAAAATGTATTTAGAACACATCATTACTGTTACACATTGTCTTGTTTTATTCTTTTTGATACATTTTTGTTTACCAGAAAGAGATTTCACTTGCTTTAATCTACCGTCTGGTTATACTGTGTTGACTACTTTTGCTGCAACGACCTCCACTCAAGCTTGGCCTTTTCCCTCAAATTTACACTGGATACAAAGCGTGCGAGTTGTAAACAAGCAGTTCAGCGAAAGTCACCTCTAGAGTTGTTCGTGTGCTGATGCCCTTTGACCACAGTTACGATAGTGGGCCAATGTTGCGAAGGCGGCTGCCAATCGTGTTCGTTATCACACCGGGCACCGTTGATCTCAAGCGGTTTTCAACTAGCACATCCTAAAGCAAAACTGCCGTCGAACCTAACATCTCATGTCAGCGTTGTCGCCCAACCTCAGTATGTCAACTGATATCATCATTGTTACTTATTCACAGTGGTGGTTTTGCTACGAGTTCATTTTGCTCGCTTAGCGGTGTTGATTTCCAACCAGCTACGATCTGTGTTCCGGTCATCATGCATTATTCGACTTGTTGTACATCTTGTAGAAGCAAGCCTCTTTTAGTTTTAATATTACCTGTTCTTTCTTTATACCGCATACCTCATTTGTGAATAGCACTTTGAGGTCCGTTTCCACAAGCTTCTTTTTTATGCTCTCTTTGCTATTTCCGCCAATATGCAGTCCGATAGTGATGACTATTTTCCCCNCTATTTTCCCCTTGGCACTCACAAAATGCCAGCCTGGATCTCCTACCTGGTGAAAGACTGACTGATCTTGATTATGTTGACGACAAGACGTTTCTGTATGACAACTTTCAAGCAGTACAAACAACGCTAAACGCTATCTAACGTTCTGCTAAGTACTTCGGAATGTGCTTTGCAGCCTCAAAGTGCAAAGTCCTTTCGCAAGATTGTTGTGATTACGTAGATTTAATGTTAGTCAATGAAGCCGTGGAGGTTGTTGACTGGTTTGTGCATTTAGGAAGCTACATCAGTGGAGGCGGTGTAGTTGTAGGGAATGAAGTAGAAGTACGTATCTCTAAGGCTGGAGCAGTGTTCGCTAATCTGAAGCACCTATGGCGACAGAGAGGTATCATTCTAAAGCCTAAGGGTCGCACGTATCAGACAACAGTGACAGCTCTATTAATTTACTGCGGCGAAACTTGACCGCTCATGGTAGAAGACGTGATCCGTCTTCAGCTATTTGCTCACCGATGTCTGCGTTCCATCGTTGGTGTCAAGTGGCACCAGCGAGTAAGCAGTGAGGAAGTTAGGAAGCGGGTGTTTGGTACTGATTGTCAGAAGAGTTCTTTCGTTCGCTTCTCACATTTTCACCGACCTAGGTTGCTAGGTCATGCATTTAGTATGCCGGCTAGTCGCCTGGCCCACCGACCACTCATTGCGGACGCTGCGGTCGATTGACGAAAGGTGCAAGATGGACAAATGGTGACCTGGCGTAGACAAATGAAACCGCTCACGAAGGGGTTGGCCACTGTAGGTCGGGTTCGCTTCCCGATCTGAGCTCTCGCGACGCACAGAGTGGATGATTGGAGATGTTAGATAGGATGGTGGCTAACCCAGCGCAGTGGCATGAACTTTGTCGTTGTTTGGTGGAGTTGTTTGTTCAATGACGTGGGGCAATGACGCCTTACTTTCTCCTACAGCTCGGTTGTTTGTTTGTAAGGTGTAGGCACCTTGGTGTTTGGCACCTTGGTGTTGAGTGTTTGAATATAGATGTAGCTAACATTTTAGTAGTTAGATCCTTTCCTGTCCTCTTTTTTCTTCTCTCTTCCTATACAGGATTTCTTTTACTCATGTTTATGCGGCACTTAAGCGTCAGTGGTGTATTGCTGTCTGTGATTATGATGATGATGACTATTTTTGCCACTCCGTCTTCTGACAATTTGCACGTGAATTTTAGCTGGAACGACATTTAGCAATTCATTTGAATATTTACAAACTTTATTGAGGTCTTTTGTGTTCCCCAACATCGTTCACACAATGTGTTGTTAAAGGTAGTTCGGGTCTAACGACCAGATTTAGGATATATACATATATATATATATGAATGTGATACACGTATATAAACAACTATTGCACCAACATCGTTGACGCTGAAACGAGTGACAACCGGAGACGGATCGTCATGCAGACACGCTGAGCCGCAGAACAGTTTCACTTCGGCAAGTTCGTTTGTTTGATAACGGATACTAGTGTAGATTTGACACGTTCTGGTAAATCGTTCGCTACCCAGTGTGTGCTTTTAAAATGCTATACATATTCCATACACATATATATATATATGTATATGAAATAGCAAAAGCGTTAGATTGTTAAGTTGAAAACGGCACTTCACAGAAGAACAGAGAAAGAGGTAGAGAGAAACGGAAGAAAAATCACAACGATGCACACAGGCGTCATTGACTTCTGTTTTTACCTGTATCAGGCAGCTTCTTCAACGAAAGGTGTTCACTGATTTTCCGGAGCCCAGCCAAGAAGCAGAGATTGCCCTACTGAAGCAAAC